>PVJN01026693.1:0-28812 GCA_004026805.1 Lasiurus borealis | reverse complement strand
ATTGCATTGATGTTTTCACCCCGTTGTTGCGTTTGACACATGATGCACAGGTTGTTCTTGCATTTTTACTGTTCAGTTTTTTGAGATGTACAGTCTGTACATATGTCCTGAAAAATGTTTTAATTTCTTTGGCACGGTTGCCATGTTGGTTAAATTTGTATGAGGCAATAAACTGCCACTAATTCTATTTTTTTTTTTTTTCTTCCGTAGGTGTGGGATTATGGTTTGTGTACTGAAGTTTAGCATGGCTGTGCTTTTCGTAATAGAATGCTAAAGACTTTGACAATGGATCTTGGATGTTTATTATAGGAAAATGCTTTCGATGTACGTGAAGGCAGCAGCAAGTTGTAGGATTTAACATTCTTGTCCACTGTATATTATCTTGGAAGACTCCTATTAATATGTTATTCTTAATATTCTCCACAGTTAACTTTAGAGAGAATTTATGAGTAGTTTCTGATACAGAGGTTTAAATTAGGCTGTGATTTGATCAAAAGTCCTTTTAGCATTCTACCTCAAAGGGACACTGTTAGTATGCCTAAAATTTATCCACTTAGTTTTTTTAATTGAGAAAATACATGACATGTATTTTTTTTTAATTTCTCAGATTTTAAAGTACTATATTAAAGGAAAAAAAAAAATGTCTAAAGCCCAGCATTCTTGCAGCAACCCTGTACTAACATGAAATTGGGAGAGGGTGGGGCAGATGAGTAGAGAACTAGATTCAAGCCTCAAGCTTCCAAAGCATTTTTATAAATGGAAAATACTTAAATTATCAAACAGCTTGATATAGTGTCCTTTTTTAAAAATTCAAAACTTTTTTATTGATAATGAAGATTGCCGTTTGAGTTTTTAAATGTAATGTAGAACAGAGAAGTATTAAAAATAATGCTATGCTGCATTATTTAAGATTATTGGCAAATTATTTGATAGATTGTTCTTATGACTTGTATTCTGATTACAGAGAAGGATCATGAGTGTGGAATAAATACTGGATTAAATCCTTTATCCTGGGTGTTGACTTTTCCCCTATGTGTTAATATTTTTTAAAAAGTATTTTTGTGGAAATGGGTAAAATGTCAGTAGAGTCACACTGTGTAGAGGTATATTTCAGTGACTTTTAAGCGTGTAGACTAGAATTGGACATAGGTCTCTGTTCTGCTTGGTGTTGTATTACTGGATTGTTCTTTGGATTGGGTGATTACTCAGTTTCACATCAAAGGTGCTTATTGAGGTACTTTGTACTTGGATTACATAATTGGACTTAAAAGAATTTTTATGAGTTAACTAATTTTTTTTTTTTAGAGCAGAGAAGCTCAAAAGCGATTTGTTCAGTCAGTGCCAGGACTAACATGAGTGCTCCTGAAATCACACCGTATTAACATTTATTTGATCTCACCTTTTACTGGCCCGCTGATGGGCACTCAGAAGCCACCTACCGAAAGTTAAATGGAGCAAAGAAGTATATTTGAAGAGCCAGCCCTTCATATGTGGGCTTAACATTTGTACCTACCCAACTCGAGGAAACTCATTAAATGAAAGACATTTCTCTCTGAAAATGCTATGCTTTTTTTTTTTTTAAGAGAAGATTGTCATCCTTAATTGAGATCAAGTGAGTTGACACAAATTAGAAAACTCAAGTAATAAAAGCAGTAGATATATCCCCCATGGAAAATATTTTTGGTATATCTAAATTAAAGGTGCTACTCCTTGGAATATAGTGCTGCCTGAAATGTTAATTCAATGGTGTACTTTAAGTAAAATGTGAAAAGGACTTATTTCAAATGGAGGTGAGAGTTTATATCACAAGCTGTGTTTGAGTTCCTATGACGTTAGAGTTAAGTTTGCTTTTGAGGATCATTTTGATGGGAGAACATGCCATCATACTAGATAATGTCAAATATATTCAGGATTAATTCTTCCAACACAGAAACTTGGAAAATTTTTGGTCGAGTTTAATATAACTAGCAGCCTCCAGTTTTTTTAACTTACTGAAATGGTGTCAAACTTCCATTTATTATACCTTTCATCTGTTTATAATTAAATATATACATGGGCTAGTCTAATATCACTTGAGATTTTAATAGAAAATGTCGGTATAAATGCTCAATCTCTTAAGTTAAATTTAGTTTCTTAGTTCTTAACCTTGGAGTTAGTAGTCAAATGAAAGCTACAGTTCATGTCCAGAAAGGTGAAAGCGTTCACCATGGCTGGGTCGATCGATCCGTTGGTTAGCGCGTTGTCCTGATAGGCAAGGTTGGGGTTTGATCCCTGGCCAGGGCACATAAAAGCAGCAACCAATGAATGCATGAGATGAAGCAACAAATCAAAACTGTAAAACAAAAGGGCTGAAATTTACACAAAATTTCAACAGGACTAAATTTGGGCTTTTATGCTACGGAGAGGAAGGGAGAGGGTTAGAGTTAGAAACACCGATGAGAGAGAAACATGGATCTGCTGCCTCCTGCACACGCCCTACTGGAGATGTGCCCACAACCAAGGTACGTGCCCTTGGCGGAATCGAACCTGGGACCTTTCAGTCCACAAGCTGACACTCTATCCAATGAGCCAAACGGGCCAGGGCTACATACTGGTTTTTACCAACTTATGATTAGGTGTCCCATAATTAGGAATGAATAGCAAGTTACTGGGAGAATTGTAAGATAAGTATGTGGTGGGGGGAAAAGAATGAGTTAAAAGATGAAATTAGAAAAAAAAAAAGTATTTCCCTTCTGCAAGAGTTTCCTTTATGACTATAAGTTTATTTGAACACAATGGCAGTTTGTGGGTTTTTTTATTTAACTGATTCCAATGTGTGACCTTGATTGAACTCATTGACCAGTTCTCGGGTTAGTTACATTGCCCAGCTGATGAGCTTAGACTTGGTTCAGCTCCTAATCTGATCGGTCCTCACTTGAATGACCCAATTACCGGACTTCCTCAGTGGAGGTGATTTTATGGGGACGGAAACATCTCTCCCTGACAGTTCCGGCCTCTGAAACCCCTCCATCCCATTCTAAGCCACCAGCTCATTGATGTCTGAAGAGGTATTTTTCATTTCAGGATCACTGGCTGTCAGTCAACATTTGTTACTGTAGGAACATGACAGCAATGAATAAATCAATGAAAAAATACCAGCATCATAGCTGACTTCAAACCCATTCTTCTGTCCCTCAACTGCGATAGTCGAGATCGCATTTCTGTGACAACCGTGATCCCTAATGCAATGCACCGGTGAAGTGTTCCGGTTGGGTGGAGTTGGGGCGGGGGTGCCTTAACCCATTGCGAACGTGAGCTCTACCTGTTCAAGGCAAACGACTGGCCTCGGCTCCCCCAAATCCCCCTTCGTTGCCCCACATTGTGATTCTGGAGTGAGCCCTGTTTCTCCCACTGCTGGCACAGGATCGCACTGGTCAGCAGGGGGCGCAGAAGGAAGCCGCTTTCGATTCCTGTGAGGCTTTCTATTTTATTTTTTAAATATATTTTACTGATTTGTTACAGAGAGGAAGGGAGAGGGATAGAGAGTTAGAAACATCGATGAGAGAGAGACATCAATCAGCTGCCTCCTGCACACCTCCTACTGGGGATGTGCCTGCAACAAGGTACATGCCCTTGACCGGAATGGAACCTGGGACCTTTCAGTCCGCAGGCCGAAGCTCTATCCACTGAGCCAGACCAGTCTAGGGAAAAAATATATTTTAAAAAAAGAAAAGAAAAGGAGCCAGGGTCTTTGAGGACCCCTGAGGAAAGAAGTGGAAAGAAACTCTCCTTTCTCCACGGACTACCTTAGCCCCTTTGCTGAAAATCCATTGTCCTTCTAAGCGTGGGCCTATTTCTGGACTTTGCTCCATTGATTTATGTACCTTATCTTGATGCCAATTCTTATATTTAATCTTGTCTTAATGACTGTAGCTTTAGAAGTCTTAACGTCAGGGAAGATCAGTCCAGCCCTCTTTTTTTTTTTTAATATATTTTATTGATTTTTTACAGAGAGGAAGGGAGAGGGATAGAGAGCTAGAAACATCCATGAGAGAGACGCATCAGTTGCGTCTTGCACACTCCCTACTGGGGATGTGCCCCCAACTGAGATACATGCCCTTGACCGGAATGGAACCTGGGACCCTTCAGTCCGCAGGCCGGCGCTCTATCTACTGAGCCAAACCGGTTCTGGCAGTCCAGAACTCTTTACCCCATCTTGATCGGAAGCAGAGAACAGACCATTTAGTATTTCTGTGATTTCATATAGGTCCGTTAATAATGCTTATCAGTCATGTATATACTTGTCTATTGATAGAATTAAACATTATAGAGCTTGGATTAAATGTTCATTATTATCAGGAGCTGAATGAGGGCCCTGTCCGGTGTGGCTCCATTGGTTGAGCGTCGTTCTGTTCACTGAAAACGTTTGCGGTTCGGTTCGCAAACGTTGCAGACTCGACACCCAGGAGGCAGCCCATCCATGTTCCATTCTCACATTGATGTTCCTCTTTTCCCCTCTCTCTCTCTCCCTCTCTGTCTCAAAACAAAAAAATCAATAAAAAATACATTTTTAAAAAGACCCTGAACTACATCCGGAAGCTGGCTCTGGAAATAACAGGTGTTGGAACCGCGGGTGGAACTGGGGATGGATAACTAACTCCGCTCCTCCAGGACCTCCCGCCGCTCTCCCAGCTCAGCGGCGCGCTCCCGCCCTCTCATCCTTATTTATTGTTTGAGATCTAAGAGACATACAACACGTGTACGTCTGAGGTGCACACCCTGTCGGTTTGACACATTCAGATAGCACAACGTGATGACTACAGCAGCGTTAGCTAAACCCCTCCACATCCCGCGTTCTCATTTCTGGCTGGAGGACGGTTAAGATCTAGCCTCTCGCCAAAACCAGT
This sequence comes from Lasiurus borealis, assembly GCA_004026805.1. Lineage (NCBI taxonomy): Eukaryota > Metazoa > Chordata > Mammalia > Chiroptera > Vespertilionidae > Lasiurus > Lasiurus borealis. Next base: position 23,926 of record PVJN01026693.1, on the reverse strand, counting down.
TTGGCTCAGTGGATGGAGAGTCGGCCTGCGGACTGAAAGGTCCCAGGTTCGATTCGGGTCAAGGGCATGTATCTTGGTTGCGGGCACATCCCCGGTGGGGCGTGCAAGAGGCAGCTGGTCGATGTCTCTCTCTCATCGATGTTTCTGACTCTATCCCTCTCACTTCCTCTCTGTAAAAAATCAATAAAAATATATTTTAAAAATAATAAATAAACTTATAAAAAAAGATCTAGCCTCTTCCCTCGGAGGGTTACAAAGCATCATGGCCGAACTCACTGGGCCACCCACTGGGTCTCAGGACTTACTCACCTGCCCCTTGTGAGTTCGAATCCCTCAGCCATCCCTGCCGGTGCCCTGGCCCAGCCCCCCACCCCATCATCTTCTGGAGTGAAGTTTGGCAGCAAATCGTCCAGGACAGCAGGCTGATCAGTCCCCACAGAGACAAGAACAACAAGCCAGCCGAAACGGGTTTGGCTCGGTGGCTAGAGCATCAGCCTGAGGACTGAAAGGTCTCAGGTTTGAATCCGGTCAAGGGCATGTACCTTGGTTGCGGGCACATTCCCCAGTTGGGGATGGGAGTGTGCAGGAGGCAGCTGATCGATGTCTCTGTCTCATGGATGTTTCTAACTCTCTATCCCTCTCCCTCTCTGTGAAAAATAAATAAAATATATTTTTTAAAAAAAGAACAACAACAAGCCAGGGGAAAGGGATAGGTAAAACCGGCCAGGAGCCCCACGTTGCACGCGATCACCCCGCTATCTCAGTAATTTCCCGCGCAGCTCTGTAACCTTGTGATGTGGAAGCCAATGCTTGTTGAAGAGAAAAGCAGAGCGATCTGCGTGTCACCTCCAAACCCGGGTCGCAGCGGCTTTGCAGCTGGCTTTCTCCAAACCTCTCCTCTTTTTTTTTTTTTTTAAATATATTTTATTGATTTTTTACAGAGAGAAAAGGGAGGGAGGGAATAGAGAGCCAGAAACCTCAATGAGAGAGAGACATCGATCAGCTGCCTCCTGCACGCCCCCCACTAGGGATGCGCCTGCAACCAAGGTACATGCCCTTGACCGGAATCGAACCTGGGACCTTTCAGTCTGCAGGCCGACGCTCTGTCCACTGAGCCAAACCGGTTTTGGCAACCCTCTCCTCTTTGCAGTCTTGGCAGTGCCTGTGCCGGCCGGTCTCCAGGCCCCTGAGTTACAGGTCAGCACGCCCAAGGGGAGGAGCTACACGCCAGGTTCTGTTCCAGCATCGGGGCCCTCCATCCCAGGGACCCACAGTGCCTCCTGGGGACCAAAGGGGACCCCATCACTCCTTGGCGTGCCCTGTGGGTGCCCTGTCCAACACCATGGATGCTGGGCCCAAGACAGGTTTGCTTTTGAGTGGATTCAGCCTTCTCTGCCTTCAAATGGTGAGTTGATCCTTCTGACCTACCGGCAACTATTTAGGGGGGCGAAGGAGGGAAATTGGGGAGAGACATTCATATCTGTCTCTTTTAGGGCCCAGGGGGTGAGGAGGAAGAAATCAAAACACTCTTGAGCCATACTAAGATGGTGTATGTTTGTGTGTTCGAAACGTGATGCCATTCCGTAGCGGAAGAAGACAAAATTATCCTTTTAGTTGAAGAACAAAGATTCCTGAAAAATCTGTCAGTAGCTCCTGACTTAGTTCAATGGGCAGATTCAGGGAGAAAAATGAAATAGTAACGTGACCCGGCTCCAGCCTCTGAATGCGATTGAGGATTGCTCTGTGGTAGATTTGAGTGTGCAAAAACGACTTGTGCAAACGAACAGCCTGTCTAGGTGAAAGATGGCTCACAGCAGGTGTAAAATGTGATGACTGTATGACCCCATTGATGGATGTTTCTACACTTCCCCAAACGGTGTTTTTTCTTTATGGTTCTAATTCTCCCCACTTTCCTTTTCAGGTTGCTTCAGCAAAAACAGGTACAGTTTTTCTAAACTGCAAGCCCCACCTCCCCGTGTTCGATTTGAATTTTCATGGTGCATTCTTTGCTACCCTGAAATATAAAGGCTCCCCCAGAAAAAAGTATTCACCGTTTTCTGAACACTTTCACCATCTGGGAGCGGAGCTGGTAAGGCAAATACATGGATCAAACTTAAAAACTCTAAAATCAATTAAAAAATATATATATTTTTAAATAAGTCCTCAAAAATAAATACAAAATAACAAAGATAAGTCCTCTTAAGGTGTTCTTATTGAGTAGTAAGAGGAATAAAGTCATACAGTTATAGGTTTTCTCAAACAGAGGTAGCCATCAGTAAAATATTACAAAACCATCATCTCAGTCAAAAAAAACAAAATTTCAGTCCTAAATAGTGAGGAGTCTAATTTATTTAATTTTTTAATTGATTTTTAGAGAGGAAGGGAGAGGGAGATAGAAACATCAATGATGAAAGAGAATCATTGATTGGCTGCCTCCGGCACACCTCCCACTGGGGATCAAGCCCACAACCTAGGCATGTGCCCTTGGCCGGAATCGAACCTGGGACCCTTCAGTCTGCAGGCTGATGCTCTATCCATTGAACCAAACCAGCTAGGGCAAATGTATATAACTTCTTATTTGTCTTCTGAGGAATTAGAGCAGAAAACTAGAAATGTTTTTTAATTAAAATCTTAAGATTCTCCACTTTTTCCCCCGCTTTAATAAGTACTTTATGCTTCTAATATTGCATCCTTAAAAATACAGACAATGGTAACTTGGAGCTGGAAAAAGGCTTAAAAAAACTCCACTATTTTATTACCTTTAAAATATATATATATAAATAAGTGACTGAAGGCACGGATAATTTCCCTAAAGGCCTCTCCTAGCTCATACATTCTAGAAATCTAAGTCCCCAGAATGGAAATTTATATTCAGTGAGATTTAGATGATCTGGAGGGATCTTAAAATATTGATTGTATCCCCAGCAAACTCTCACACCAATTCAACTTAAGAATAATTTTAATTTATCTTATTTTTTTTTAAAAAAAAACATTTCTATTGACTTTTAGAGAACAAGGAAAGGAGAGAGATAGAAAGATAGAAACATAGACAAGAGAGAATCATCGACCGGCCGCCAGACTACAAACCAGGCAGATGCCATGATCAGGAATTGATTCTGGGACCCCCCAGCCCCGGGTTCATGGGTCAACACTCAACCATTGAGTCACACTGGCTGGGCAGAAACAATTTTAACTTATTATTTTATCATTACTCCAGTAAAGGAAGTATAAATGAGGCCGTTTTAAATTTGATATTAGACATATGGCTGAGCCATAAAATGCATGCATATACAATAGACTTTTTAAAATCATTTTATACTTTCTTCTTATTCACTCATTCTTTTTTAAAAAATATATATTTTATTGATTTTTCACAGAGAGGAAGGGAAAGGGATAGAAAGCCGAAACATCTATGAGAGAGAAACATCAATCAGCTGCCTCCTGCACGCCCCCTACTGGGGATGTGCCCGCAACCAAGGTACATGCCCTTGACCAGAATTGAACCTGAGACCTTTCAGTCCGCAGGCCGACGCTCTATCCACTGAGCCAAACTGGTTTCAGCAACACATTTTTTTTTAAATATATTTTATTGATTTTTTACAGAGAGGAAGGGAGATAGATAGAAAGTCAGAAACATCGATGGGAGAGAGACATCGATCAGCTGCCTCCTGCACGCCCCACAGTGGAGATGTGCCCGCAAGCAATGTACATGCCCCCAACCGGAATCGAACCTGGGACCTTTCAGTCCGCAGGCCGACGCTCTATCCACTGATCCAAACTAGTCTCGGCATTTTTTTTTTTTTTTAAAGAAAGAAAGAGGGCCCTAGTCAGTTTGACTCAGTGGATAGAGCATCAGCCTGAGGACTGAAGGGTCCCAGGTTTGATTCTGGCCAAGGGCACGTACCTGGGTTTCGGGCTCCATCTCCAGTGGGGGGCGTGCAGGAGGCGGCCGATCCATGATTCTCTCTCATCATTGATGTTTCTATCTCTCCTTCTGCCTTCCTCTCTGAAATCAATAAAGAAATATATTTTTAAAAAGAAAGAGGAAGTCCCTGCTGGGACTTTCTATGCTGCAGACGAGGGAGATGAGAGGGGACTTTCTATGCTGCAGACGGGGGGAGGGGAGAAAAGGGGGGACTTTCTATGCTGCAGATGGGAGGGAGGCAGGCAGAACAGGGACATAGCGCTTCTTGCAGAGTCAGCTTCTGTTGGCAAGTGGCTGGGATGGGTAGTCAATTCCCCCTCTCCCCCTGCTTCCCTCTCCACACTCTCCCCCCACCCCCATCCCAGGCATGAAGAGCCCTCACCATTTCCTGCCATGGCAGCGGGGACAGGCCTGGGTGACGCTCAAGGAATGCCTGGCCCGAGCACAGTGCCCACTTTGTTCGTCCTGCAGCATGGCTGTCCCTGAGCCGGGCCAAGGCCGCTCTCTGGGCAGTGGGTGCAGAGAGAGGGGCTTGGCAGGTGGGGGCAGCGGGGGAGGTGTGTCTATCTTCCTCCTCTTTGCCCCGTAGTTACGTTTTGCCTTTTTTGTTAAAAAAACATTTTTTTAAAATATATTTTACCGATTTTTTTCAGAGGAAAGGAGAAGGATAGTGAGTTAGAAACATCGATGAGAGAGAGACATCGATCAGCTGCCTCCTGCAGGCCCCCAACTGGGGATGTGCCCGCAACCAGGATACATGCCCTTGAGTGGAATCGAACCTGGGACCTTTCAGTCCATAGGCCAATGCTCTATCCACTGAACCACACTGGTTTCGGCACATTTTGCCTTTTCGTTGGGAGCTCGGCATGCAGTGATTTGACCCAGCAAACATTGGCTCCACGTTACACGGAAAAGGCCAGGCGCCTGTTTCAGACCAGCTGTTTCCATTTGACCTTCTCTTCTCCTGGGATCAACATCCGGGGCAGTTTAGTGCCTGTGGGGTTTTTTGCAAAAGTAGTGAATCCGATGAGCATGCTGTGTCTCCCACCTTGAGCCGGAAGGCTAGGAATGCCCGGATGAGCTGGTGACATAACCAGTCACCGCTCCCTGGCAAACGGGGGAGGAGGGCCAGAGCGGCCCCAGGCAGGTATTTTAATAGAGAAAGGGTGAATAAAGTTGATTTTTATTTGATATAAAACAATCTGAAAATGGTCCCATTCTAATAATATGAAAGAAAATACGCTGAAACCAGTTTGGGTCAGTGGATAGAGTGTCGGCCTGCGGACTGAAGGGTCCCAGGTTCAATTCCGATCATGTAGTTTGGTTGTGGCACATTCCTAGAGGGGGGTGTGTGTGCAGGAGGCGGCTGGTCAATGTTTCTCTCTCATCGATGTTTCTGACTCTCTATCCTCCCTTCCTCTCTGTAAAAAATCAATAAAATATATTTTAAAGAAAGAAAGAAAATACGATGGCATGGTTAGACAACAAAACTATTCTCCCTGCTTCCTCAATTAGAGACTCAGCCAGGGCAGAGGTGGGGAGAGAAGTGGACTCTTGCTGGACTCAGTGGAGAGTAGTCCTGGGCTAGGGGTGGAGATAGTGGCAAAGCAGACTAGACGCCAAACTAGAGTAGAATCTTCTGGAATAAAGTCCCTCCTCTCACAGATCTTTCCCCTCAATCATTCCCTACGCTTATTTCACTCTTCAAAATACAGAAAGTGCAGATTGTCCCAGAGGCAAGTGGGAAAAACCTCTTTGCAATCTCACTCCTGAATGGGAAGGTGGAGCTTTCTGACTCTCTTCTGGAAAGTAGCTTGGCCTTTATTTTTCTCTGTTTCTTCTTTTTTTTTTTTAATTTTTTTTATTGCTTTCAGAGAGGAAGGGAGAGGAAGAGAGAGATGGAAACATTAATGATGAGAAAGAATCATTGATCGGCTGCCTCTTGCATGCCTCACACTGGGGATTGAGCCCGCAACCCGGGCCTGTGCCCTTGGCTGGGAATTGAACCATGACCTCCTGGTTCATAGGTTGATGCTCAACCACTGAGCTACGTGGGCAGGGCTTTTTCTTCTCCTCCTCCTCCTTGACTGGAATCGAACCTGGGACCTTTCAGACCCGCAGGCTGACCCTCTATCCACTGAGCCAAACTGGTTTCGGCACGTCTTGCCTTTTTGTTTAGAGTTCAGCATGCAGTGATTTTACTCCTCTTTCTCCTTCCTCTTCCTCCTCCTTCTCGTCTTCTTCTTCCTCTTCTCATTCTTCTTCTTTTTCTTCTTCTTCTCATTCTTATTCTTATTCTTATTCTTATTCTTATTCTTATTCTTAAATATGGAAAGTCAGGGCAGAGTCTGAGTCTGAAGGATGATGCCGAAATGGTGTAGTTTGCCAAGTAACATGAGGGAGGCGGTCATCCTTACAGGTGTCCCAGCTAACGGCCAACTTCGCCGTCTCTTTCAGCCCCGGAAACGCCCACCATTGACCAGGCATACTCAAAGATCAGCAACAGCATCACTGTGGAATGGGCCGCCGTGCCAGGCGCCACCGGCTACCTCCTGGCGGCCAGGGATGGGGACACGGTCGTGGAAACCACGGTGGCCAGTCCCCCAGGCACGGTGACGGGCCTGAAGGCCGCCACCTTGTACCAAATCACCGTCAGCTCCATCGGCGCCGCTGGGCGGAGCCCGGCTTCCCCTCCGAAGCAGGCAAACACAGGTAGCCGGCCGGCCAGCCGCCTTCCGGCCATCGCGGGTGACCTGGGTCAGTGCCACTGCCGCCGCAGTGGCGCCAGGCAATGGCGCGAGGCAATTCTGTGTGGCCGAGTGCGTGTCTGGGATTCGGGGCCCAGAAAGAAAAGCCACCAAATGGTGACTTTTGGAAATGGGGTTGTCTGTGGGGAAGGTGGCATTTAAAGTCCAGGTGCTTTGGGAAAGAAGCATTCCTGGCATCTGTAAACGCATCCCTGCTCGTAAATCTCTGAAAAAGGTATTTTTTAAAAATATATTTTTTATTGATTTTTTACAGAGAGGAAGGGAGAGGGATAGAATTAGAATTGCTCTGGTCCCCATTCCTGGGGTGAGCTATGTGTAATGAACACACATTTATATAGCGATTCTTGTGTTTTTGTTTAAATGGCAATTCTTTTTAAAATTATTTTTCCTTTTTAAAAAATATATTTTATGGATTTTTCACAGAGAGGAAGGGAGGGGGATAGAGAATCAGAAACATCAATGAGAGAGAGACATCCATCAGCTGCCTCCTGCATACCCCCTACTGGGGATGTGCCTGCAACCAGGATACATGCCCTTGACTGGAATTGAATCTGGGACCTTTCAGTCCGCAGGCTGACGCTCTATCCACTGAGCCAAACAGGTTTTGGCAAATGGCAATTCCTTTTTTTTTTTTAATAGTAATTATTCATGAAACTCTGCCTTGAATCTTTTTTAAAAATTATATATCTTATTGATTTTTTTATAGAGAGGAAGAGAGAGAAACATCAATCAGCCGCCTCCTGCACGCCTCCTACTGGAGATGTGCCCGAAACTAACATACATGCCCTTGCCGGAATGGAACCTGGGACCTTTCAGTCCACAGCCTGACGCTCTATCCACTGGGCAACACGGTTAGGGCTACCTTGAATCTTTTTATTTTTTTGAAGAGCAAAACCCTTATTTCCCAACATGGCCAATCCCCCTCAGCCTACTTCCCCTCACTCAGAACCACCCTCCACCCAGCCTCGGTCCCGCATACACACCCCCCGTGTGTTTGCGTTTGCAGTGCTGGCCGCGCCGGTGCTGGCGGCGAGCTCTCCCAGCTCAGACTCCATCCTCGTGCGGTGGGAGGCCGTACCCATGGCCAGCGGCTTCTCCGTGTCCATCATGCGAGCCAATGGCGTGGGCCGCATCTGGAAGGAGAACACCACCGGCACCACCCTGACCTTCACCCGCCTGGACGCCGGGACCCTGTACACCATCAAGGCGTACGCGTGGAGCGCCAACGGGACCCCCGGGGACGACTCCACCTGCAACCAGCGGACGGGTAAGGCTCCCCCACTTCCTCGGTGGCCAGCGAGAGGGCTGTGCCCGGGGGCCGTCAGCTCCGCCTCAGTGAGGAGCAGAGAGCAGCTGATGTACGATGAGTTTATTTATAGCCCCTGCCTGCCTGTCCCCCACCCCTGGGAGGGGGGGCAGTTGAAATGCTTCCTGCGTGAACAAAGAAATGCGAACTTCAGAGCAGCTGCGACTAGTTAAGATGACGTCACGGGATGGGCCCTCCTCCAGGAATGACTCATGTCCCTATAACAAGAGGGAAATTTGGACCCAGACATCCAGATGCAGGGAGCACGCCATCGGAACCCCAGGGCCTGCCATCTGCAGGCCTCGGAGAAAGGCCTGGAACCCACCCCGCCAGCACCTTGGTGTCAGGCTTCTCGAGGCCGGGGCGGGGAGGCAATACATCTCTGTGGTTTAAGCCACTTTTTAAAAAAAAAATACAGCAGAAACCAGTGTGGTTCAGTGGATAGAGCCTCGGCCTGCGGACGAAAGGTCCCAGGTTCCATTCCGGTCAAGGGCACATACCTTGGCTGCTGGCACATCCCCAGTAGGGGGCGTGCAAGAGGCGGCTGATCGATATTTCTCTCTCATCGATGTTTCTAACTCTCTGTCCCTCTCCCTTCCTCTCTGTAAAGGATCAATAAAATATATTTCAGCCGAAACCAGTTTGGCTCAGTGGACAGAGCACCGGCCTGGGGACTGAGGGTTCCCAGGTTCAATTCCGATCAAGGGCATGTATCTTGGTTGCGGGCACATCCCCAGTGGGGGGCGTGCAGGAGGCGGCTGATCGATGTCTCTCTTTCATCGATGTTTCTAACCTTCTATCCTTCTCCCTTCCTCTCTGTAAAAAATCAATAAAATATATTAAAATATATATATATATTTAAAAAAACAAAAATATATACATTTTTATTGAGTTCAGAGAGGAAGGACGGGGAGAGAGAGAGAAACATCCGTGATGAGAGAGAATCATGGGTCGGCTGCCTCCTGCATGCTAGAGATCAAACCCAAAGCCTGGGCCTGTGCCCTGACCTGGAATTGAACCCTGACCTCCTGGTTCCTAGGTCAATGCTCAACCCCTGAGCCACACAGGCCGGCTGGCTGTTTAAGCCTCTTTGTTACAGCAAAGAGTCAGGCTAAATCCTAAGTCTATAGAACTTAAAACCAGGGGAAAAGAACAAAGAGGAAGGCTTTGGGGAACCAGACACCCCTTGCACCTGGCTCCCCCTGCTCCCCAGCCTGGCGTCAATGCTCCTCCTGCTTCTCTCTTCCCCCCCAATCCCCTCATCTAAGCACTTGTCAGGCCATATCTCGCTCGGGGTCCTGCAGCCTCTGCCGAATCTTCACTGTTTCTCCCACACGCAGGTCCCGGGGCCCCGGCCGACATCCAGGTCTCTCTGGACAGCGGGGCTCTGACCGCCGCCGTGTCCTGGGCCCCCTCGGAGGGCGCCTCCAACTACACGGCGCTGGCCCGGAGCGCCGCCTCCCAGCGCAGCTGCAGCACGGCCGCCCGCGGCTGCACCATCGCCGGCCTGCGCTGCGGCACCGAGTACCGGCTCTCCGTGTGGGCCCGCAACGACGCCGGCGCCAGCAGGGCAGCCTCCGCCGGGACCCTGAGAACCGGTACGTCCCGACCCCGGCCCGTGTGACTCAGTGGTTAGAGCGCTGGCGCCCCCCCCCCCCACCACCACACACACACCCAAGGGTCTCTCCGGGCTCCATTCCGGTCGGTCAAGGACGCGTACCTGGGTGGCAGGCCCCATCCTGGTCCCGGCTGGGGCATGTGCAGGAGGGAACCGATCAATGCGTCTTTTTCACGTCCATGTCTCTCCCCACCTCTCCTCTCTCTCTCTCTCTCTCTCCTTCTCTCCTCTCTCCCTGTCTTCCACTCTCTTCCACTCTCTCTAAAAAAAAATCAATGGAGCCGAAACCAGTTTGGCTCTGTGGACAGAGCCTCGGCCTGTGGACTGAAAGGTCCGGGGTTCGATTCCGGTCAAGGGCATGTATCTTGGTTGCGGGCACATCCCCAGAGGGGGGCGTGCAGGAGGCGGCTGATCAATGTCACTCTCTCATTGATGTTTCTAGCTCTCTAGCCTTCTTCCTTCCTCTCTATGAAAAATCAATAAAATATATTAAAAAATAAAAATGAAAAATAAAATTTTAAAAACTTAGAGCTTGAAAGCATGAGTTGAATTCCTTCCTTCAGAAGACTTCCTTCCGTGCCGATCCTGGTCTGGTCTTAACACAGGCACACTATTGAACAGTCCGAGACCGTTTCCCGCACGGTCTTCGCAGGGACGGGGTGAGGAACATTTTGGGGCAAGGGAGGAGGTCTCGCTGGCTTGCCCATACGGTGTGACAGTATTTCCTGTTCGCAGCCTCCAATATCGGGGACAGTTGCAAAAAAACAAAGTAAACGTCTCACCCCTGTTTATGGCTCTTCCTTCCCCAGTTGCTTGCGCGCCCGGAGGAGTGACGATCCACGAAGAGGCCCCTGGCCGCCTGGCCGTGTCCTGGGCCGGGGTGGACCTGGCCGACCACTACGTGGCCTTCGTGAAGAGCGACGACGGCTTGGAGGTCCACTGCAACACCTCCCTCCCCCGCTGTGACTTCCCGTCCGAGTGCGGCTTCACCTACTTCATCAGCGTGTTCGCCTACAACCGGGCCGGCCAGAGTCCGCTGGGCGATGTGTTCAACTACACCACCGGTAGGTCGCCCCGGACGCCTGGCAACGGGGATTCGCGTCCCCCGCACGTACCCTGCTTCCCTGAAAGTAAGACACCCCCAAAAATAAGACCTACTTCCCGTTTTGCCTCTCGCTGTCATAGAAGGCACCCCCCCCCTTGAAAATAAGACCTCCCTGATCATCAGGCCTCCCCCAAACATAAGGCCTCCCTGGAATAAAAGGCCCCCGAAGCTACCGTCAGGCATCTAACTCCTGATTTAAAGAGACCTCGCCCTGCCTGAACAGCTCTGGCTGCGCTGCGGCCCATCCGTGAGCTGGTTAGTGATGACAATGACTACCCTACCGTAGACAGGTCATAAGTTTCCTTTTTTGTTGTTGTTGTTCAACAATAAATGTGTACCATCTTCTTCTTCATGGGAAAATAAGACATCCCCTGAACATAAGGCCTAGCGCATCTTTGGGAGCAAAAATTAATAGAAGACACTGTCTTATTTTCGGGGAAACAGGGTAGCAGTAAAATGGATCACCTGTTGCCTAGGCTCACCCTCACCCCCATATTCTTTCCAGCACTGGGGAGTTTGGGCTCCCTGGACCAAAGCTTAACCTGAGCGCAAGGGTTGGGAGTGAAAAGAGGGGAGAGACTATAGTTGTTCAACCCGCTCTGAAAACGTGACCCCTCCACCCAGGTGTTCAGCTCTTGTCCAAGGGGATGCGATCCTTACGGCTCAGGATTCCTTCCTTCCTCCCCCCAAAGCGGGACACAGAGATGCAAAGCTGCTACAGAGTGTGGAGGGAGGGCTTGGCAGAGGGACACCTGAGTGCAGGTCCTAATTTGACCACCCACTTATCTGCAAAACGAGGACCGTGCTGGCTACCTGGCTCGTTCCTCTGTACCCCCCACTGCCAACTGGGACAAATCATAAATAACGAGAGGATGAACATGAAAAAGTCTTTGCCTGTGACAGGGCACAATGCAAGCATCTTTATTAGCATCCTCATTCCTGTTTCTATCCTTACCCTCCTCCCCTCGGCTTGCATCTTCTTCGGGGCAGGGATTTATTTATCTCTTCATCCTCAACGCTTGTCAGAGTGCGGTTGGCTCGTTAGGGGAGATGCTCGATCTTTGGGGAATGAATGGAGTGAGCAACTTAAAACCACCATGTTTCCCCCAAAATAATACAGTGTCTTCTATTAATTTTTGCTCCCAAAGATGCGGTAGGTCTTATTCTCAGGGGATGTCTTATTTTTCCATGAAGAAGAAGACGGTACACATTGATTGTTGAACAACAACAAAAAAAGGAAACGTATGACCGGTCTACGGTACGGTAGTCGTTGTCATCACAGGGGTCGCCTAAGACCATCAGAAAACACAGATATTTACATGACGATTCACAACAGTAGCAAAATTACTGTTAGGAAGTAGCAACGAAAATAATTTTATGGTTGGGGGTCACCACCACATGGGGAATTGTATTAAAGGGTCGCGGCATTAGGAAGGTTGAGAACCACTGATGTAGCAGGTCTTAGGCCACGCTCAGAGCTGGAAGGTCCAGGAGGTTCTTGACATAACTGAGGGCAGAGACAGCATCGTGCCCGGGGAGGTCAGGGTCTGCTCCTGTCCTGACCTGCACCCCCGCTGCGTGTCGTCGCCCAGCTCCCTGCTGCCCTAGCGACATCAACCCCGTGGTGGTGTCCAGCGACAGAGTGGAGATGGTCTGGTCCCCCGTCCGCGGCGCCGAGCTGTACGAGACCAGGGCCGCCGACGGCCTCAGCGTGGTGGAGTGCCACGACACGGCCCCCGCCTGCACCCTGTCCGCGCTGGAGTGCGACACCCAGTACAACGTCACCGTGTACGCCTTCAGCGAAGCCCGGGCCAGCAACACCTCCTGTGCCTCCCGGTTCGTCACCACCGGTACGACCCGCCGCACCGCCCCCCCACACACACACCTCCCTCCCTCCAACCCCACACGCCCCGACGGCATGGCCCTGGCTAGGCCTCAGCAAGAACCACAGAGAGGCTGAAACCAGTGTGGCTCAGTGGCTAGAGCGTCGGCCTGAGGACCGAAAGTTCCCGGGTTTGATTCCGGTCCAGGGCATGTACCTTGGTTTCGGGCACATCCCCAGTGGGGGGCGTGCAGGAGGCAGCTGATTGATGTTTCTCTCTCATCGATGTTTCTAACTCTCTATCCCTCTCCCTTCCTCTCTGGAAACAATCAATAAAATATATTTAAAAAAAGAATCACGGAAAGGCCAACTCCCACCACCGCTCCTGTGGGCCCATGGGGTCTCATCTTACTAAGGGGGTGCTGAGAGAGGGTGGGGGAGGGGCGTTGGGGAGAAAGAACACGAAAGAGGAGACCCTGGGGCTGCTGGAAGGTTCTGCCTGTCAGCCATTCACTTCCCCTCCCTTTGGGGGTCCCGCCTGTATTCCCACCACGAGGGTGCAGGCCATCCATTTTTGCCTCAATTACTTTTTAAAAAACAGGTTTTTATTGATTATAGAGAGAAAGGGAGAGGGAGAGAGAGAAACATCATCCATCAGCTGCCTCCTGCACGCCCCCTGCCGGGGATCAAGCCCTAAACCTGGGCGTGACCCGGAATTGAACCCTGACCTCCTGGTTCATGGGTCAGCGCTCAACCACTGAGCCGCAGCAGCCAAGCTCAGTTCCTTATGCTTTTAGAGTCCAAAACCTTGCATTTTCCAGTTAGTCGGGTGCTCTAGGAACCTCAAAGCCTAGGTCAATGGCACCAAGGTTTGGACACAGACTGTGAATTTGGCCTGCACCCAGGGGTGGCTGAAAGGGACCCTGATCTCATTGTGGGTGGGGAGGCAGGGGGGTGAAGTTAAGTTGGTTTGAGAGCAGACAACACAGGTGATGTGGTGGACTCTCCCTGAATAACCTGAACCCTCTCAGCTCCCTGCAGCCCCGAAATCCAAAGCCTCTCGAAGGACGCCTTCTCGGTGACTCACGTGCACTGGACCTCCAGGAACCGGGGCGCCACCTACACGGTGACGGCGCGGGGTGAGGAGGGGCTGTACCGGTGCCGCAGCTCCGGCCGGGCCTGTGCCCTGGGCGGCCTGCCCTGCGGCTCCGTGTTCTCCGTCACCGCCGTGGCCGAGACGCAGGCCGGCCGGAGCCTGCCCAGCTACAGCGTCCCGCTGGAGACAGGTAGGTGCCTGTGCCCACACCTGGGGGGTCCTGGGGAGCGGTCTTTTTAAAAAATATATTTCATTGATTTTTTACAGAGAGGAAAGAAGAGGGACAGAGAGTTAGAAACATGGATGAGAGCGAGACATCGATCAGCTGCCTCCTGCATGCCCCCTACTGAAGATGTGCCCGCAACCAAGGTACATCCCCTTGACCGGAATCGAACCTGGGACCCTTGAGTCCACAGGTCGATGCTCTATCCACTGAGCCAAACCGGTCTCGGCGAGGCGCTGTCTTAAGACATGAACTACTTTATCTGATCTACCCTGTGAGTTACAGAGACACAGGAGACTCAGAGGACTTTTCAAGAGCCCCACGCTCACCCTGGCTGGGTAGCTCAGTTGGTTGGAGCATCGTCCCAAGATGCCGAGGTTGTGGGTTCAATCCCCGGTCGGGACCCAGACAGGAATCAATCAGTGAAAGCATAGATAAGGGGATCAAGAAGCTGATGACTCTCTCTCTCTCTCTCTCTCTCTCTCTCTCTCATCAATTTAAAAAACCCCAGTTTGCCGAAACCAGATAGAGCATCAGCCTGCAGACTGAAAGGTCCCAGGTTCGATTCCGGTCAAGAGCATGTACCTTGGTTGTGGGTGCATCCCCAGTAGGGGGCGTGCAGGAGGCGGCTGATCGATGTCTCTCTCTCTCTCATTGATGTTTCTCTATCCCTCTCTTTTCCCCTCTGTGAAAATCAATAAAATATTTTTTTAAAAAAAAGAAAAGAAAAGAAAGGGAAGGTTGGAGGGATGCAGGCTCTTGGATGAAACAGGCTGAACATATCCTTCTGGGTCATTTTCCACAAATCACCCCCGTTACCTTCTCTTTCTTCTCGTGTCAGTGCCCTGCTGTCCAGCCGGCCTGACCGTGGCTCAGGTCACCCAGTCCGTGGTCAACGTGAGCTGGACCGTCGGGACCGGGGCCCTCACCTACGTGACCATCCTGGCGTCCCGCCACGGCCAGTCTCAGTGTCGCACCCACCAAAACCACTGCCTCCTGGGGTGTGTCACGTGCGGCGTCAACTACACGGTGGCCGTGAAAGCCATCAGCGCCACCGGCCTGACCGCCGACTGCGCCTACCAGCGCTACGCCTCCGGTGAGTGGCCCTCGCCCAGCTCCCCTGCACCCGCCGGGCTGGCTCCGCCTCTGCAGTGCGGGCGGAAGCCCTTCCTTCTCACACAGGAAGCGCCGTTTCTCCTGGCACAGAGCTCCCTGCCAGCTCCCCTGTTTCCCCTGAACATAAGGCCTCCCTGTTCTTCTCTCTTCTTTCTTGCATTTCCCGTTTCCCCGAAAATAAGACCTACTTCCAGTTTTGCCTCTCGCTGTCATAGAAGGCATCCCCCCGAAAATGAGACCTCCCCGATCATAAGGCCTCCCCCGAACAGAAGGCCTCCCCGGAATAGAAGGCCCCCCGAAGCCACCATCAGGCGTCTGACTCCTGATTTAAAGAGACCTCGCCCTGCCTGAACAGCTCCGGCTGCGCTGCGGCCCATCAGGGAGCTGGTTGGTGATGACAACGACTACCGTACCCTAGACAGGTCATACATTTCCTTTTTTTTTTTAATTTTTTTAAAATATATTTTATTACTTTTTTACAGAGAGGAAGGGAGAGGTATAGAAAGTTAGAAACATCGATGAGAGAGAGATATCAATCAGCTGCCTCTTGCACGCCCCCTACTGGGGATGTGCCCGCAACCAAGGCACATGCCCATGACCAGAATCGAACCTGGGACCTTTCAGTCCAGAGACCGACGCTCTATCCACTGAGTCAAACTGGTTTCGGCTTTTTTGTTGTTGTTGTTGTTCAACAATAAATGTGTACCGTGTTCCTCTTCATGGAAAAATAAGATATCCCCTAAAAATAGACCTGGCGCCTCTTTGGGAGCAAACATGAATAGAAGACCCTGTCTGATTTTCGGGGAAACAGGGTACCTAACGGTTTTACGCGCCGATTTCTAACCCCGGCCCCGCTGTGGGAAGAACGCAGGACCTCTTCAAATCTGGCCTCCCTCACGCACCCCTTGGCCTGAGCTGCCTGCATTGTCTCCCCGCAGCGATGAAGGCCCTGGGTGGTCAATGGGGGGGATGAGCGGTCTGTGTGTGTGTCTCTGCCCTCCCGCAGGTGCCTGCTGCCCGCTCGGCGTGAAGCTGTACCGCCTGGGCCCTCACGGCATCCGGGTGGACTGGCGGGCCGCCAGGGGCTCGGCCAACTACAGCGCCGACCTCTACGGCTCCAAAGGCGTCTTTGCCTGCGCCCCCCGCGCCGGCCTCAGCTTCTGCGACGTCGCCGAGATCGCCTGTGGGGACGTTTACACCGTGATGGTCTCGCCCGTGGCGGAGAGCGGGCTGAAGCTCACCTTCTGCCCCAAGAAGATATATTCAGGTACAGCCGGGGGTGGCACGACGTCACCACTGGGAAAGAAAGCCAGAGAGGGGCTGAGGCCCCACCGGCCGGCCGCCTGGCTCCGGTGGTGGAGCATCGACCCAGGAGCCGGGAGGTCAGGGTTCGATTCCTCGGTCAGGGCACCTACCGGGGTTGCAGGCTCGATCCCCAGTGTGGGGCGTGGCAGGAGACAGCTGATCTCTCTCTCTCTCTCTCTCTCTCTCTCTCTCTCTCTCTCTTCTTTCCCTCCCTCTCTCTATAAAATACATTTAAAAACATAATTAAAAGAGATTATAGCCAAAACCAGTTTGGCTCAGTGGATGGAGCATCGGTCTGCGGACTGAAAGGTCCCAGGTTCGATTCCAGTCAAGGGCATGTACCTTGGTTGTGGGTACATCTCCAATGAGGGGCGTGCAGGAGGTGGCTGATCGATGTCTCTCACTCATCGATGTTTCTAGCTCTCTATCCCTCTCCCTTCCTCTCTGTAAAAAAATCAATAAAAAATATTTTTAAAAAAGAAAAAAGAAGGTATGACATTTCCACACCCTGCAGGCAGATTCTGGCACCTGGGGACCCTGGCTTTTTGGGAATTGCGATGCTTCGTTATTATTTGATTTGGAGACGCTCCGTCTCCTTCAGGAAAAGGACCGGATGTTCGCCGCTTAAAGACTAAAGGGGATTTTTAAAATGAGTTTCTGCTTTCAGATTTGGGGGCAGATTTTTAAACACAGTCTTAGCGAGAACGACAGCCACCCTGGAACGTTGGAAATGCAGACACTTCCACTTTTATTGGTACATGTTCAGTCTGGTGACTGAGCAAGAGTTGGGGGATCAGAAAGAAAAAAAACAAACACGGATTCATACATCCTAAGCGGGGCTTGGCAGTGTGTGAAGGGTATATATATATATATATATATATATATATATATATATATATTATATCTGTAGGGGTTTATATAGGGCTCTACCAAGTGTTCTAAAATGTGTCAGGTGTTTTTTTCTTCTTCAGTGTGTGATCACAAATCAGCAAACACCTCCCCTAGTTCCCTGCCTGGTACCCAGCCCCTCCCTCCCGCTACCGTGCCCAGGCATCCTCATACGCTTTTCATAAGCTCCTAAAAAATAGAAAGGAAGGAAGGAAGGAAGGAAGGAAGGAAGGAAGGAAGGAAGGAAGGAAGGAAGGAAGGAAGGAAGGAAAGAGATGACGAAGCCATCGAACACAGGCAGAGGAGTCGGTCTTGGCGCGGAGATCTTTGCTGAGAACAGAATGTGAAACGGCCAGTTCTGTGCAGGTGACAAGCCGGTTCCAGAGGGCTCCGGGGATGGAGCCCCGCCAGCCCTCTGCGGGGTGCCCTCCCTGTCCTTGGCTGTCACGCTCCGATTCCCTGTTTTCTCATTATCTCGTCCCCAGGAAGTGCTGGCCCAGAGCAGGGCCCTCTGGGAAGTGGCAGGACGAGGTGGCCGTGCTCTGAGGAAAAAGAGCTGCCAGCTAGCTCATCACAGGGTTTCCCTGCAGCTGCGTAATGTTTTACAATCTAGCAAGTGTTTTACTTTATTTTTTATTTTTTAGTTAATCCTCACCGGAGGATATTTTCCCATTAATTTTTTAAAAATATATCTTATTGATTTTTTACAGAGAGGAAAGGAGAGGGCTAGAGAGTTAGAAACATCGATGAGAGAGAAACATCCATCAGCTGCCTCCTGCACACCTCCTACTGGGGATGTGCCCGCCACCAAGGTACACGCCCTTGACTGGAATCAATCTTGTGACCCTTGAGTCTGCAGGCCGATGCTCTATCCACTGAGCCAAACTGGTCAGGGCTTTCCCATTAATTTTTGAGAGAGTGGAGGGGTAAGGGAGAGACAGACTGAGAGAGCCAGGGATGTGAGAAGACACACCGATGCCTGCCTCCTGTACATGTCCCCAATGGGGCCCAGATCGAGCCTGCAACTGGGGCATGTGCCCTTGACCAGAACTGAACCTGGGACCCTTCCATCCTCTCGCTGACACTCTGTCCACTGAACCAAACTGGCTAGGGCTCTACCAAGTGTTTTAAAATGTGTCAGGTATTTTCACATTCAACATCTCAATGCTGTTTCCCTGTAAAAGCCATGCATTTGGAGACATTTTTTGGTGTTGTTTTTAGAGATTTTTGTGTGTTGTTTTTTTTTTCTTCTTCGGTGTCGATGATGCGTTACTCTGGTAATTAGGACAATGTTGTAAATGATAAAATGACTAATAGCTATTGACTGTGTGCTGCAACTATTATAAGGGTTTACATGTATTAATTGATTTTTATAATAACCCTATGAACTTGGCATTCTTCTTAGGTAAACTGAGGCACTGAGTAGTTAAGTGACTTGCCCAAGGTCAGACTGCTAGTAGTTACTCCTTCTCCCATCACCCAAATTGGTTCTCGTTCGTTCTTTTTTAAAAAAATATATATTGTATTGATTTCAGAGCAGAAGGGAAAGGGAGAGAGAGAGAGAAACATCAATGATGAGAATCATTGATCAGTTGCCTCCTGCACCCTCCTCCCCCTACTGGGGATCCAGCCTGCAACTCGGGCATGGGGCTGGACCAGTGACTTCCTAGTTCAGTGGTCGCCAAACTGTGGCTCACGAGCCTCGGTTTGCCGCTCTGTTGACTAATGAGTTTGCCGACCACTGGGATAAGGGGTTTATCACAAGGAACAACAACAGCCTGTAATTATTGGAATCGAGAGTCTAGGCCCGTGCTCGGCAAACTTATTAGTCAACAGAGCGTAAAACCGCGGCTCTTAAGCCGCCTATGGCTCGAGATCCGCAGTTTGCCGACCACTGTCCTAATTCATAGGTCGATATTCAACCACTGAGCCACACCAGCTGGGCGCTCATTCATTCTTTGGTTTGCTTTCCCTTTATTCCTTCTTAAGTTGTATCACCTTACACATGTCGATAAGTAGATGTGAAATGCGTGTTTTTTTCATTGCAGTCACCTGCTCTGGAAGCACACTCGGAATGGGTGAGTCACTTTTCTCAGGAAGGAAATAAAATAGAAGGGGACTTTCTCGTTGCCTTTGAGGGCGACAGCGAGATCAGGGTCAAAGCCGACACTTCAGTTAATCAGGGAGACAAATGCCAGGGTGTCTGCTTCCGGTTAGCATGGACGGATGAGCCCACTGGGAGCGAAAGGGGTGCAGAGAGGGAGAGGGAGACGGGGGTCAAGGGCACGCTCATGCCCCCTGGGATGTGCTCTGGGCTGATCCCATCGAGGCTATTCGGGGCGCCCCAGGGAGGCCACCGTGGGGCCAGGCCGTGGAGGTGACCACACAGACCACGTGTGCCTGCCGGGTCAGCGGCAGGTGCTGCTTCGGGAGAAACGCTGGCCACGCTCTTCTAGGGGCGGCTTGGTGTGGGGCCCTGGGGCTCCTGTGTCCAGGGGAGTCAGAGAAACCCCAGACCGCAGACAGGACCTGCGTGCACGTATGTGCACATATGCCCAGCCGGACACGGCTGACTTCAGAGCATGTGAGTGGAAATGAGGCCTTCCCACCAGCAAGCCCCACCC
This sequence comes from Lasiurus borealis, assembly GCA_004026805.1. NCBI lineage: Eukaryota > Metazoa > Chordata > Mammalia > Chiroptera > Vespertilionidae > Lasiurus > Lasiurus borealis. The sequence continues at coordinate 4,130 of PVJN01026693.1, read as the reverse complement.
GACTGCCCTCCCCCGCCCCCCAGTCTGGACCAGCTCCCCATCTGACACCCGTGCATGGGCAGCGAGTGGGGCTGAGCCTCTCTCTTCCCATCACCTGCTCTCTGCCTCCGCTCCCAGCCCAGGGCTCCTCCCAGCTCAGCGCATGCCCGTGGGCCTGAAACAAGCACAATCCCTATGAGTGTTGTTGTTTTTTTTTAAATATATTTTATTGATTTGTTACAAAGAGGAAGGGAGAAGAATAGAAAGTCAGTAACACTCCCAGGTTAGCTACACTCTGTGGTTAGTTACACTCCCTGGTTAGTTACACTCTGTTAGGTTAGTCAGTTTCTTCTTGCCCTTTTCTCTCTTCTTTTTTTTAAAAAAATGTATTTTACTGATTTTTTACAGAGAGGAAGGGAGAGGGATAGAAAGTCAGAAACATCGATGAGAGAGAGAGATCGATCAGCCGCCTCCTGCACGCCCCACAGTGGAGATGTGGCCGCAAGCAAGGTACATGCCCCCAATCAGAATCGAACCTGGGACCTTTCAGTCTGCAGGCTGACACTCTGTCCGCTGAGCCAAACCAGTCTCGGCTCTTCTTGCCCTTTTCTTAATGGCTGGTTCCTCCTCCCTGGGAAAGAACATTTCCGATCAAAACACTGATGAAAGCCTCAGAGCCATTTGAGGGCTTTTAATGTCAGAAACATGTCTGCCTATGTCACGCCTCATATGCCCCCTCCCCCCGATTCCCTTGTCGCCCCCAGTGATCTACAGAGGGAAGAGGAGCGCGGAGTGACAGAGCGAGGCGGGCGCCAGGACAGCGGGGACCGGACCCAGTGAGTAATTGGAACCCACATGCTGCGACCCCCAGGCAGAGGGTCCTGTCCTCGTTTTTCCAAGTTCTCCCCGTATGTTCGCAGGGTTGTCTCCAACGTTCGTGTGATACACAAGCCTACACACGCACCTAGCATAGGACAAGCTCTTTAGAAGAACATGCTGATTCCACTTCCGGAAGGCGAGGTTAGGATCCTGGCCAGCGGGGCTCAGCGGCTGAGTGTCGACCTATGAAACCAGGAGGTCACGGTTCCATTCCCGGGTTGCAGGCTCGATCCCCAGTAGGGGGGCATGATTCTCTCTCATCATTGATGTTTCTATCTCTTTCTCCCTTCCTCTCTGAAATCAATATATTAAAAAAAAAAAGAAAGAAAGGAAGAAAAGGAAAGCCAGTGTGGCTCAGTGGATAGAGCGTCGGCCTGCGGACTGAAAGGTCCTGGGTTCAATTCCAGTCAAGGGCATGTACCTTGGTTGCAGGCACATCCCCAGTAGGGGGCGTGCAGGAAGCAGCTGATTGCTGTTTCTCTCTCATCAATGTTTCTGACTCTATCCCTCTCCCTTCCTCTCTGTAAAAAAACAATAAAATATATTAAAATAAATAAGTAATAAAATAAAATAAAGACGCGCTGCAGAGAGAGCTGGGCAAAATACAGACCCAGCAAGTCCTGCCAGCCTGAGCGGTGCCTTGGGCAAGTCCTGGACAAACGCAAGGTCTGCTTAAGAGATTCCTTCTGAGATTTCTCATCCAGATACGCCATGGCCTGCAGCCCCTCTGCTCTGTAAGGTTTCATTGACACCCGCCCTGGCCACGGAGCCCTTGAACCATTCAAAGGCTGGAAAGGTTCACTCCCAGAGAAGGCGACCTCAGGCCGCATACAGAGATGCCTGCTCACCCCCCGGCAAACCACAGGGACTTCGGGACTCTGAGCCGGCAGCACTGCCAGGTCCACCTGTCCTGCGAGCAGCTTGCAGGGTGGGCTGAGCCACCGCGTCGGCTGCGGGACGTCTGCTGGAGCGCCTGGGGGAGCAGAGTGGTTGGCCAGTTGCTGGAAGGATCGCAGCCACGCTGGTGAGCATGCACACACTTCGATGCAGAGACAGCCGGGCAGGGCTTCTAACTGTGGCAGACTGACATACGTGTACCTTCTGGGGGGAGGACCATCCATCTTGGCTGTATCTCCCTCCCACACTGTAACCGTTTTTTTTCCCATCTCTGGAGAGGAAAGGCAATGATTATATGGAATATAAATGTGTTGTACCTAGACCAATGTGTGTTCTTCAAATGCCAGTAGCCTTCATATAAAATAGTCCTATAGCAGCAGTTCTCAACCTGTGGGTCGCGACCCCTTTGGGGGTCGAACGACCCTTTCACAGGGGTCGCCTAAGACCAGTGGAAAACACCTATTTCCCATGGTCTTAGGAACCAACATACCGCTCCTCGGTGTAGCAAAGTGTAGCAATGTAGTTGTCATAGGAAGACTGTTACCCATGCTACACCATAATTCAAGACAAAATTTCATTTATTTGTAATTAGAAATAAATACTTCACAATATATAATTTACCTATTGTTTTTGTGATTAATCATTATGCTTTAATTATGTTCAATTTGTAACAACGAAAATACATCCTGCCTATCAGATATTTACATTACAGTTCATAACAGTAGCAAAATGACAGTGATGAAGTAGCCACGGAAATCATGTTATTGTTGGGGGTCACCACCCCATGAGGAGCTGTCTTAAAGGGTCTCGGCCTTAGGAAGGTTGAGAACCACTGTAGTAACACACACACTAAAGTATTTCCTCCTCCAAAGCATAGCTGTGGAGCCAAGAACCGCAGTGAGGAACCAGCACAGAACGCTGTCCAGAGGGAACTGGAGCGTGGACTTGGGTGAACTGGGAGAGAGGGCACACTTCCTTGTGTTTGTCCCCTTTCCCTGTCTGTGTAGGAATGATGAGCGACACATGATGTGTCACGGGAAAGAGACATTCCCAGAGCACCTGCACTGGAAAAGAAGACAAGCCCAGCCAGCCTGGCTCAGTGGTTAAGCATCGACCTATGAACCGGGAGGTCAGGGTTCAATGCCAGTCAGGGTACAGGCCCGGGTTGCGGGCTTGGTCCCCAGTGTGGGGCCTGCAGGAGGCAGCTGATCAATGATTCTCTCTCATCATGGATGTTTCGATCGCTGTCTCCCTCCCTTCCTGTCTGAAACCAGTAAAAATGTACTAAAGGAAATGAAAAGGAGACAAGCTGGAGAGCTCTAACAGTGACATTTGCTGCCTCAGCGGCCACACAGGGAAGAGGGCTGGTTTAGTTCACATTTGTTCCAGTGAATGAACAGGCTGGGACAGGTGTGCCCACATCACCTGGGGAACTCATTAGTTGATACACATTCCCGGGTACCACCCACCCCTGGTGACTCCAACTCAATAGATCTGGGTCTGGGCCTGAGAATCTGAATTCGTGACAAACTCACCAAGTGATTCTGACAAATATATATATATTTGATTGAGCCAAAACCGGTTTGGCTTAGTGGATAGAGGAGCGACCTGCAGACTGAAGGGTCTCAGGTTCGAGTCCGGTCAAGGGCATGTACCTAGGTTGCGGGCACATTTCCAGTAGGGGGCGTGCAGGAGGCAGCAGATCGATGTTTGTCTCTCATTGATGTTTCTAACTCTCTATCCCTCCCCCTTCCTCTCTATAAAAAAATCAATAAAGCCGAAACCGGTTTGGCTCAGTGGATAGAGCATCAGCCTGCGGACTGAAAGGTCCCGGGTTCGATTCTGGTCAAGGGCATGTACCTTGGTTGCAGGCACATCCCCAGTGGGGGGCGTGCAGGAGGCAGCTGATAGATGTCTCTCTCTCATTGATGTTTCTAACTCTCTATCCCTCTCCCTTCCTCTCTGTAAAAAATCAATAATATATGTATATATATATATTTTTTTTTTTAATCAATAAAATATTTTAAAAAAAGAAAAGAAAATCTCTCAGGTGCTATCAGCCGCGGACAATCCATCCGCATGTTTTCTTTTGCTTCTGACGTCGCCCGAGGTTGACGTGCCCCCGCCTCCCGCTAGGGGGCGCGCGACCGCCCGCCCGCTTCCCCCCCGCAGCATCGCGCAGCCTCCCTCCAGGGGTGGGCGTGGCTGCCGTGCGGGCGCCGTGACGTCAGCGGCGGGCGCGGCGGGCGCGGCCGGCGGGGGGCGGGGCGCCCGGAGCGGCGCCGCGAAGCCCCGCTGAGGTACAGCTCGTCGGCGAGCCAGCGGGTGGCGGCGCGGCCGCTCCTCCTCCGCCGCCAGAGGAAGATGGCGCCGCC
>PVJN01026692.1:0-28812 GCA_004026805.1 Lasiurus borealis | reverse complement strand
TTCTTAGGGGGAAAGGGGTGAAGGGTATACAGGGAGAGACTGGACAAAAATCATACACCTATGGATGAGATCAATGGGAGGGAGCTAAGGGCAGAGGGAGGGTGGGAGCTGGGTGGAGGGGTACTATGCAGGGGAAAAAAAAAAGAGAAACAAATGTAATAATCTGAATAATAAAGATTTAATTAAAATAAAAAAAAAAAAATAAAAAAAAAAATAAAAAAATAAATTTCATATAACTTTCTTGTGTCGTGAAATATTATTATTCTTGTGTTGATTTTCTTTCAACCTCTGAAAAATGTAAAAACCTTTCTAACCCGAGACCAGTTTGGCTCAGTGGATAGAGCGTTGTCTTGCGGACTGAAAGGTCCCAGGTTCGATTCCGGTCGGGGGCATGTACCTTGCTTGCGGGCACATCTCCACTGTGGGGTGTGCAGGAGGCAGCTGATCGATGTCTCTCTCTCATCGATGTTCCTGACTTTCTATCTCTCTCCCTTCCTCTCTGTAAAAAATCAATAAAATATATTTTTTAAAAAAACACACCTTTCTAAGCTCGAGGGCACACAGACAGGTGGCAGGCCGTGCTCGGCCCACAGGCCACTGGTGGCAGCCCCTGCCCCGAGCTCTCCTGTGCTCTCAGCCTTGGTCTGTGTGTCTCTGGGCAGAGGGCTGTGTGCAACTCAGCGCTCTGGGGTCTGGAGCGGGAGCGGAGCCGCCCGGTGCTGGCGTGGCCAGCTGCTGGTTGCAGGATAACCAGGGCACATCCTCACCACGAGCCACGCAGCTCCAGGCTCCAAAGATGGGAGAACTGTTGCCCTTTCTCAGAGGCGGAGGAGGTGAGAAGGGCCATGTCCCGGGCCTAGCATGGGCAGGCAGGGGTAGCCGTCCCTGCCTCCACGATGCTGTGTGCCCGAGCTGAGCCTGAAGTTCCCCGTGAGAAGCAGCACGGGCTGGACTTTCCTGAAGGCGGGGACAGATGGGAGCCCCGGTTCTTCAGTGTTAGGCCTTGTGCCTTCACCTCGTTGCCTCACTGAGGGCAAGCCAGGAGCAGAGCTGGGAAGGAGGGAGAGGTCAAGTTGGAGGAGGAGGAGCTAGCAAGGCGTTCATCACCCCGAGCAGCTGGGGGGGAAGCGGGGCTAGTGATGGAGCCCGGGAGCTGCTGCCCGAGTCCAGGCTGGCCCCTAGTTTACACATCTGGCACCTCACTGGCCTGAAACTACCAGCGCTGAGTTTTCTCTGGCCTTTCCGCGGACCCGCAGCAGCCCGCACAGTGCCTCTGCGCAAATGAGGAAAAGGATCCCTTCCTCAAGACACGATGCTGCCATCTGTTGGACGATTGTCGTAAGACATGCAAACGTCTACAACAGTGGTTCTCAACTTGTGGGTCGAGACCCCTTTGGGGGTCGAACAACACTTTCACAGGGGTCACCTAAGACCATTGGAAAACACAGATACGATTCATAACAGTTGCAAAATTATAGTTATGAAGTAGCAACAAAAATCATTTTATGGTTGGGGGTCACCACCACATGAGGAACTGTGTTAAAGGGTCACGGCATTAGGAAGGTTGAGAACCACTGGTCTTCAACTGTGTCCTCACAGAGACACGCTGGTGCAGAGCTCAGCCTGCACAACCCAACCGACAACCCTACCTTCCAGGCGGTAGCCTTCTTCCCCTAAAGCCAGTGTGCGCTCTGAGAGGCCACGCTAAGTTGGGCATCGATCAGAAAGGTGTACAGTAAGGAATATAGACCGGGGATCCAGTTAATCACGTGATGCTCCCAAAAAGCAGAGCTGGGCTGAGCTGGCAGAGAGAGTTGCAGCCTAAAGACAGGTGGCTTGCCTGAAGGCTGCAGCAGAGGGGGGTCTATCCTGGTGGCCCTGCCGGGGAGGGCGGGGAACACATGCCCAGTGTCGCCCTCCTTCTTTCTTTTCTCTGCCGGCCTCATGGCAGAGGCCCAGGCTGCTCCCATCACACGGGGAATCTGGCTCCCGCAGGCCGGCCGGAAGCTGCCTGCGTGGGTTCCAGAAAAGGCTTCCAGAAAAGGCAGGCACCGGCAGGCCCGAGCCGCCTCCTGCGTCTGGTGCGCCAGCCGCCCCCACGGCCTCCCCTGCACTGTCTGGAATAGTCAGCACATGGCAACGACGAGACACATCTCCATAGAGTCCCTGTGGGCGCGGGGGAGGCACAGTCCCCCCCTATTCTGGGGATGGGACCCCCCCTATTCTGGTACCGCGTGCACACGGAGCCAGCCAAGCTGCTCATCGTGTGCATGACAACAGAAGTCAAGCCAATGCTCTGTGACGCAGCCTGCATCCCGCCTGCTCAGGAAGGGACCAGCCCACACCCACCAACACTTGCGCCTCAGAGAAAGCAGCGCACGTGGCCAGGGCTTTTTCAGGAAGCGGAGAATCATGAATGAACTGGTGGTGAACTGACTCATGGCGTTTCTTTCCCTTGCCTTTCACCCGTTCTCAGACCCCGTGGGATTAGACCGGGGCCTTATTTCTCTGGACAGGGGAGGAGTGGGGAGAGCATTGGAAGGAGGATTATTGGACTTTATTTTACACCCCCTCAAATCTGCAGTGGCGCACTCCCTGACACCCCTCACTTCCGGAGAGCCCGATGTAGAGAAGTGAGAGATCACAGGTGCGAGGCTGAAGGAGAGAAATTCAGCAGGGAGACTACCCAGGGCTACCCAGGTATGGAGAGGGCGTGGTCAGGGGACCCAAGAATGAGCAGCAACGCTACATGCCAGGAGCTGGGTCGCAGGGGCCCTTCACCCACCCACTCCCCTGCCCCCAAAGGTTTCCTCTGTCTTCCCTCAGGTCAGAGGCCCAATCTCTCAGCCAGATTCTCCCCATTCTTCAAATAGTACTGGAACTTTTCCGCTTTCTCTACCTGGCTGCCCTGGCACACACACCCATTTATCAAAATAATGATAAGAGCCTATGATGGTTGCTGAGGACCTACTATGGGCTAGTCACACTACTCTCTCATTTAATCCTCAGCATGACAGACCCAAATGCTGCTAATGTCACCCTTTCCTGATGAGGCCATAAAAGCAGAAGGTTGAGAAAGTTAACCAGTGCCCACAGTTAGGAAGGGTGAAGCCCGGATTTGGACTTAAGGGACTGGACAAGAAGGTGCTCTCTTAGCTGTCATTTCCCCTCACCCCCACTTTCCAAGCCTGCGGTGGCCCAAGCAGGTGGGAACCCCTTCTGTGACTCTCACTGGGTCCCCCTGGCTAACATTCAGAGCTCAGAAGAGGGGTCAAGTAGGAAACCATCGGTGGCTAGAATGGACACCAAAAGCTGTATGAGGACCAAGGCAATGTCTGTATCGTAAGTCCAGAATTTCATGCATACAAAAGCAGCACCAGGAAAGTGCTGTGTCCACCAATAGAAAAGGCAAAGGTTATTATAAACACCCCTTTGAAAATAAAAATAACCAAATAGAGGGCAAATATACAATGTTATGCATCCCCCAAAGGTCCTGGCTGCTGGGTGAAAGAACATTGACTGTGATGGTCCCAGAGCCTGAGGCACAATGAGCCGTGAGTTGGAGGGCCTGTTCTCAGCTGTGTGAGTGAGACCTGTGCCGTCGGAGCTCTCAGTTCCCCGAGTGCTCTCATTCTCTTTAAAAGCCTAGCAAACTCCTTTTCGACTGTGAGGTCTTAGCTTGGGCATCACCTCCTCTATGAAGCTCTCCTGATTCCCCCTTCCTCTGTACTTCTATTGCAGGGGTTCTCAACCTGTGGGTCTCGACCTCTTTGGGGGTGGAATGACCCTTTCACAGAGGTCGCCTAAGACCAGCAGAAAATGCCTATTTCCCATGGTCTTAGGAACCAACAAACAGCTCCTCGGTGTAGCAAAGTGTAGCAGTGTAGTTTACTGTTGTCATATGAAGACTGTTACCCATGCTACACCACGATTCAAGACCAAATTTCATTTATTTGTAATTAGAAATAAATATTTCACAATATATAATTACATATTGTTTTTGTGATTAATCACTATACTTTAATTATGTTCAATTGTAACAATGAAAATACATACTGCCTATCAGATATTTACATTACAGTTCATCACAGTAGCAAAATTACAGTTATGAAGTAGCCACGGAAATAATTTTATGGTTGGGGGTCACCACCTCATGAGGAGCTGTCTTAAAGGGTCGCGGCATTAGGAAGGTTGAGAACCACTGTTCTATTGGCTTCCATTGGTCATCGCTCACCTAGAATATTCTATTCCTTTGCGCTGTGCTTACTTACTGGCCTAACTTTCTCCCCTTCATAATCTAGGCTCCTACATATTTACCCTGAGCACAGGGTCTGGTGCAGAGAAGATTCCCAACAAACACGCAGTTGAATCACTGAGTGATACTGGAGGAGCATGACCTGGCATCTAGAGCCGGGGTGACCGAGAGCAGGTCATTAACTTCCTGGGACTTCCGCTTTCTCTTCTATCAAATGGAGGCAGAGTAGATAAAATCCCTTTTGGTCCTGAAATGATCTGATACTCTTCCCCGGGGCCTCATTCAAAACAGTTCTCTTCTTCCCACTCCTTCCGGAGAAGATTTTCTCATCGCTACGTGGGAGCAGCGCGGGTGGGCGGGGAGCTGCTGTGAGGTTCGGAGGAGGAGAGTGATGCGCGGCTGGCCCAGCTCTTCCCACCCTGAAGTCCTCATCGCTGTGAGCCCCTGGGCCCAGGACTACGTGGTAGGGTTCCAAGAAACAGTGGCTCCTGACAGCACCTACAGCAACCAGGGCTCAGAGGGCCCCGGAGAACATGACTTGTGTTAAGGGGAAATACCACGGAAGGGAAGGAGATTGGGAAGGAAGGTGCTTCCCACAGGCTTCAGCTGCCATCAAGGTCACGAGTCCATTCCCAGTTGTCTAGACAAGCCTGCCAGACTCTAGCGGCAGGTCCTGGCATTGAGTGGCTCCAAAGTCCTTTCCGATTCTGAGAGGACAGAATCCTGAGTCTGCGCCTCTCAGAGTCAGAGCAAGCCTGAGAGCCGGGCAAGAAGACAGGGAAACATCAGAATAGCAACAAGAGCAACAACCACCGTGATTTACTGAGCACTTACCCCATGCCCACAGGGCGCTAAGTCCTTCATGTGTATTGTCCCAGTTGATCAGCTCAACCACTTTATGAATGAATTTAATGTTATCCCCATTTCACAGATGAGGAAATGGAGGCAAAGAGCTTAAGGCATCGGCTTATGCTCGCATAACTGGTGGAATGGCAGAACCAGGATTTGACCACAGAGAACAAGAGTCCAGAGACTGAGCTCAGAGCGGGGAGGTATGCACTATGTAGAAGAATAGAAAGTAAAGGGGGGAGAAGCCATAACCACACCATAAAGGAGGTCATCAAAAGTCAATCTCCTCTCGTCCTGTGGAGGAGGGCTAGTCCTGGGCCCATCTTTTCCATTTGGTTGTGAAGGTAAACACTCTACTAATCCTGAAAAGACTCAAGAGGCCAACCAGTATGCCCACTCAATAGAGGAAGAAACTGAGGCTGGCAGAGGAACTGAGATCTGCCCCAGGTCTCATCACTAGTGGTTAGGAAATCCAGGACTAGAACTCCGGGTGTACAGTCTCATGTGCTTTGTGACCCAGAGAGTTGTATTTTTTAATTAGTGATTTAATTACTCCCTGGTATTATCCAGTAGAAGCTGGGAACAAGTCGGGCCTGTTGGCTTATTTGGCAGGGCCCTTATGATGAGAGGTTTTGCATCAGTCACTCAGGATGCTTTCAATTTGCCTTTGCTTTTGCACAGCGCAGTCCTCTGCCAGGTCCGCAATTCACTGCAGGAACCGCAATGTGCACAGGCCCTTAATACATTAATCACAACCCCTGTCCTTGTCTGGTCCTTTCTTCAAATGTATCTGAGGCACTTGCCCAACATGGTCTTACTAAGACCGGGTGCATATATGGTGTTGTATGATAGCCACTGTATAGCACAGCATGGTCTGCAGTGAAATTATAACCCAGTTATCTGATGAAATAACCATGCGTGGAAACAGTGATTGGGTTGGACAAATACAATCCCTTTCCCCAGACTCTGGGCAGCTTTCAGCCCCAGCAGTAGTTTTTCCATTTGGTAGAGCTCTCTTTTCTCCAGCAACTAGCCCCTCGGTCTCTTTGGAGCATAGCATGAAACAAGGCTACAGTCATATTTATTATTAATCCACCAAAGACAAAAAGCTTATTCCTAAGGAGGCCAAGTGAGCAGGTCCCAGCTGGCAGGGGAGGGAATGGGGCCCACCACAAACTGGGCCCTCAGGAGAGCCAGAACCCACTCTGCCAGACTCTGAATCATTGATGAGCTGCTGTGCCTGGACACTGATGGCCCCGGGTGGGAACAGCCCCAGGCCAGCTGGGACTCAGCTCTCGGCTTCAGAGGCCAGTCTCATTGCAAGAGCTTCCCTGTGTAGGCACATGACTAAGCGATCAACTCAATGCTATTCAAGGTGAGAGAGTTGGGGGGTTGGCACTGGGATGGGGACAATTACTTGGCCAGAAGGCAGGAAATGATGTCATTTTGGCAATGAGAAATCCACGCAGAGTCTTCCCGAATAGGTCTAACCCACACTTTCTTAGCAGATGACGGCCCCTAACCCTAAACCTAACCTAACCCTAAGCCTAACCCTAAACCCAATCCTACCCCTAAGCCTAACCCTAACTCTCACCCTAATCCTAACCTTAACCCTAACCCTACCCTAATCCTAATGCTAATCCATAATCCTAACCATAACCATAACCATAACCATAACCCTAACCCTAACCCTAGCCCTAACCTTAACCCTAACCCTAACACGAATCCATAACCCTAACCTTAACCCTAACCTAACTCTAACCCTAACCCTGAAAAGTGGAGATAGTAATAAACCTTACCTCCTAGGGGTGCTCTGGATTTTAAATTAGATAATAATTGCAAAATGTACACACATGGGACACAGGCTACAGAAGTATTCTGTCCACAGGTCGTGTAGCTAGTAAATGGCATTGTTGGGATTTGAAACTGGGACTCTATAACTTGCGATTTGGAGCTCTGAACCATGATGCCCTCTACCCTCTTTATGGGTTTCTGGTAGTAAGGCCATCAGTGCCCTCCACTGGACTGTGAGCACCTGGAGGGCAAGAACCATGTCCTCACCCCAGACCCAGCCTCTAAGAGCAGCTCAGGGAGGCATCACTGACGGCAGCTCTTAGAGATGATGGGTCAGTTCAAGGCTTAGAGACTGTGCTCAGGCTTTTGGCCAGGGGCTGCCATCGGTGTGTAAATGCCAATGTGGCTACTCTCCTTTTCAGGATTCTGGGTTATCAAGAAGGTGAGCTATTCCACACAAGATGGAAGAAATCCTGCAGAACTAAGTCAGGCAGTCATGGTAATGAAGGGAATACCAGGGGCAACAGCAAAAAGGAAATTTCACTACACTTCTGGAGCAATTGGATAGCCAAGACTGTGTCCCCAGGGATAACCAATGTGGTTATGCCAAAAAAGTGCCTACTAACCTTCCCCGGGTCCCATGAAGTGCCAAGACCCCTGATGCTCACTCTAAGAGGGAGACAAGCACAGAGATGACTGCTGACTCCCTGTGAGTGTGCACACATGTCTGAGGTCCTTAATCAGGAAGTGTGACGCCTGTACCAGTCCATTGAAATGTGGGGAGGAAGCCAGCCAGCCAAGGCCGGGACACCCACTCCTACTGACTCATTGGGGATAAGTCAAGAGAATCCAGGAGTTTTCTCCAGCAGCCTGAAGCCCTTGGCAAGAACTGAGAACTTGGGGTGCGGGCAGCATATTCCTCTTTTCTTCTGGGTAAATAAGAGCCCTTGATTGCAAAGTCAATATGGTATATTGTCACTATTACAAACAGTTAATGAAAATTTAGGATGCGTTAAAAGAAGCAAGACATCAAGGAACCCTGAATAGACAAAACCATCTTTAAAAAGAAGACCAAAGTTGAAGGTCTCACACATGTTAATTTTGAAACTTCCTACAAAGTTTCAATAATCAAACAGCGTGGGACTGGCATAAGGGCAGACAGGTAGACCAATGGAACAAAAGAGAGAGCTTAGAAACAAACCCTCATGTATATCGTCAGATGATTTTCAACAAGGGTGCCTCTATCTTCTAATTTTTCTGTCATGATCAAATTTGGTTTTTATAATAAAAGATCAATAACATATCTTTTTTTTTAAAAAAAAAAAAGAATAAATTTGCAAATTGTTAGGATAGGGATCAGGGGAACAAGTCAAGTGTTCAAGGTCAGATGGGAGATGGAAGATCAGAGGCAGACAGAGAAACTGAGGGCTGACACCCATTGGGACAGAGGATATGCCTGTTTCTGCCCAGCAGAAGAGGATGGAACTTGGAGACCAAGGGTATATGCTGGAAGGTAGAGTCTAAGGGGTGTGTCAGCCTTCTGTTGTGACCACGGAAAAGTCACCTCTGGCTGCCACATGCCTTTGCCTCCGATGACCCAGGACTCTGTGACCAGGATAGTATGATGAATGTGCCCACATGTGCTAGTCTCTTTTTGGAAAAGTATGTTCCATAATGGGGCGAGGTGAGGAGGTCAGAACTTTGAGGAACAAAGATGAGATAAAATGGGGCCTGGAATATAGTGTGTGTCTTTACATGCTTTATTCCCCTGAGTCTATTGACTGAATTTAAGGCCTTTGGCCAGACTTGCACTTGAAGTAAGTTGTTTCATTCATGAAAATAGGAGCCAGGGGCAGCATGATGGAATGCTGGAAGCAGCCGGTTCTGATTCCTAATCACCGTGCCCTGACTGTCATTCGCCTTCCTTGGCATCAGAAGGCAGGCAGTGGAATAGGAGAGCGGGGAATGCTGACCTTGAACTCAGAGGGACTCTTGGTAGATACCCATTAACAGGAGTTGTTGAAAACACAGGATGTGTTCAGGGCCGCTCCCATCCACCCCTCCATCATGCCTCTAGGTCCTCTGACATTTCCTCGCTTCCCATATAGCAGTAAGCTTGCTCGTGGGAAGGCCACAAGGAAGAGATTGGGGCTTCACCCAGGCCCTAGACAACAGGAAGACTTTGGAGGGTGGCAAGGGGAGATGGGACTTCCCATATGCAAGACAGAGGACTGGGTGAGCCCAGCGCCAGCAGAGAGGGACGGTGGGCGGACCAGCCTGGTACTGACCTCTGGGTATGTCCATCGGGGTGAAGCTAGCCAACAGGTCACGGCACCACTGGCGGTCGCCTTCCACCTTGCTCAACCAGCTGTTGCAGTTGAAGTAGTAACGGAGGTGAGGCCGCTTCGTGTCGGTCAGAATCACACGGTCTAGGTACCAGCTGGAGTTCAAGCCTGTGTTGTCATGCTCAATCCTGGGCCGACAGACACCTACACTGTCATTGGCAGCACAGAGATGACCCCCCTTCCGTGCTGAAATACCCAACTGTTTACTCCAAGGAGAGGCTCAATCATTGTTGTTGGTACTTTACCTCTGGAACCCCAGTTTCCTCATCTACCAAGTGGGGCTAACTTGCAAGATGGATATGCTTATTAATAAGTCTAGACTGCCTCGGTCTGCCTCTAACCACTGTGCTGCTGTCTCTCAGAGCACATTTCCCAAGTTTGTGAAAAATTGCCTAAACTTACTTAACTCAGAGAATTACATCTCTAATGGGGAAGTTTAAAAAAATGTGACTCAGAGTGGAAAGGAAAGATTCGAGCCTTTGGTCTCCCCGCAAATGACACCAGGAGAGCAGTAACACCCAGAAAGTGTCAATCATGAAGCTGGTTCCTACTCTACCTGCCTCCATTTCATCCCCACCTGGCCAGGGGCCAGATTCTCACCTGATTTTGTAGATGAGGCCCACATTGTTGGTTCTCACCCGGAACACGTCGATGTTGGCTTTCTCAAAGGCACTTTTGCTCCTGCAATGAACATGCACATGCTTAGATCAGGCGTGGCTCACAGGCCCGGGAGGAAAGCCAGGGGCTGGCATCCTTTTCTTCCTCCACCGTCCCACTCCTGGATGTGCTACAAGCAACCCATCCCATTCTGAGATTCCCTTCTGAGGTGATTTGGAGAGGCAGGGGCAAGGCTGGTGAGTATTCATTCCTTGCTTTCACACCCAGGTCCTCAGGATGCTTGTCATGTACCACTAAGGCAAGCACAGCGGGCTATATTAGTCCCATGTTACACTCAAGTAAATGGCTAATTAATTATAGATTTGGGACCAGAACCTGTCTCTCCAAAGCCATGATCTAACGCCTTCCGGTTGCTCTGGTTGGGACAGTGGAGGAGGAAGGAAGGTGTGATGGATGCCGTGGTTCTCTCAGGTCTGCAGGCCTCCTGGCCTCTCCTTTCTTGCCTTGCTCTTGCAGGGGTGAGTTGCAATGGCAGCCCCAAGTGGATGCAGACCTTGGGTGGGAGTCCACGGTCCTGCCATTCCAACAAGAAAGGAAACACTCAACACAAATCGGCAACCAGGGGAGTGGAGCGGTGAGGAAAGGCATGTCTGGATCCTGCAGATGGTGCAGCAGAAGCAGGTACACCTGGGACATTCCACAGTGAGGTGCCAGGCACGTCCAGCCCAGGAGCATCCTCGATCCCATCAGCTTAGACACCAGAGGGCTGGAGCAGCCACACCACGGAGTCCTCCGGGAGCAAGAGCCTGAATGGCATGTGGATACCTGCTCTGTCTTCTGTGGGGGCCATTCCAGCCCCGCCTGCTCTTCCTGCCCCAAGGTGGTGCCTCTGTGGGGCTGAGAGCTGTAGACCTCCCTGGGAGCTCCTAGCCAGGGGTCTTGCGTCAGCACAGCCCATGGGAAAAGAAATTTCCAGACACACATGCCTGTTTATTGTCATCAATATGTTTCCAAATAAAGAGAGAGGCCAAGGGTCTTCTCGCCAAGGCAACAAGGGGAGAAGCTCTCCCAGTAACAAAAGGCTTGTAAGGTTCTACAGACTCAGAAGCCGTGACTCTGAAAATAGACCCCCTTTGGCAAGCGCTCTGCCCTGGCTGAAGTCTCCTTCTGGTGGTGGGCACAGCACGAGATCTGGGCCCACGAACCCCCTAAAGCAGTGCAGAGCTCATGAGACCAGTTGACCGTGGACACTGAGGCGACCTGTCAGGGAGAAGAGGCCCCAGAGGGGGCTCTGGGCACAGAGGGGAGGGGGAGAGTGGCCGACCCTTCTCGGTTTCGCTGGAGAGCAAGGCCCCACTCCCTGTCCGGTTCCCACGTCTTAGGGTAAATCACAGCACACCGGTGCTTTGTTTCAGAGTCAGAGTGGTGGTTAAATGACTTGGAAAACAGTGAACATTAACCCTGTGCGCCAGAAGAATGGGAACGGAAACAAAGAAAGGAATAAGAGGCTTTTCCTGTTTCTACATATGAACCCCCCAGACCCCCTGCAAAAAAAAAAAGGATTTTTAGAATTGACAAGAGTCTTGACCTCAAATAAATACCCTACAAACCAGTCATCCTGGGGAGCAATAGGATGGAGTATTAGGCAGCCCCTGAAAATTCTGTTATAAAAGAAGATTTCATGAAACAGATAAGTTCATGATAGAGGCTTTAAAAAGGGAGGCAGGTTAAAATCCAATGTGCAAACTGAACAATACACCATTTCATTTAAAAACAGTGAAGACTGGGAGATTCCTACAGAAACGTGTCTAGATGGAAAGACTGCTCTGAAGTGTTGGTTATTTGTTTATTATTTATTCTGGTTTGTACATGGTTTTTAGTTTTCTGATGGGTTTGCAATTATGAGGAAAGCACAGCCCCGTCTCAGTAGCCCCCTCTCCCTGGCCCGCAGCTGCCTGTGGGATGAGCATGAGCGGTGCTGGCTTCACGCCCTCAGGGTCTGTGGATTTTGGAAACGGCCAAGACCAATGTTTAGGGGAAGAGGAGGCTGACTTGGAAAGGAAAACAGTGGGTGTGGGTTTGGAAGGAAAGCAGCCGGCTTTTGGGGTGCCTCTGACAAGCATTCCAGAAGAGGGGCTCTCACAGCTGCACTCTGTAAGGGGGGCTCCACGCCTCCAGAAAGGCCCTGAACACTGACCCTGGGGAGTGTGGGTGCTTGGCCATGGTGCTTTCTAGTCACTCAGCAAACAAAGTTTAGAAAACAAGATGGAAGAAGGGAGAGCAGGACAGAAAGACCGAGGATGGGCCTCTCAGGGCCACGCTGCAGCCATCCAGGGGACCATGGAACAAAGCAATTGTCCACGATGTCTATGAGTTGGAGACCATCATCATCCTGGCAGACAAGAGGAAGGCCTTCTGCATTCTGACATCTCTCTCCTTCGAGGAGGGAGAGGTAAGGACCCGGGCAGGGCCACACAGACTCCCCTTCTCTCAGGAAGAGGCCTGCATAATCCCCATGAGGCCCAATCTCAATCCACTAGGGGTCAGATTCCGGGATCCGCACTTCTGGTGAGTCCGAATGCTAGTGCCTCTAGGTTTCAGAAAACCGACTGGGGTTGGGGTGGAAACAGCAAAGGACAGGGTTCCCTGGTCAAAGGAAACATGAAACAGACTTCGTCACGCCTCCTGCTGGAGATGCAGCTTCTCTGTGGCTCCCGGTCCATCTGCAAATGAAGGCTAATGCAGAACACACACCCCTTCCCAGGCCCCCACCCAAGGGAGCCTTTACAGGCCCACAAGGCATTTTAGCCGCCAGCCAGGCAGAGCCAGCGGGCTGAAATGCCAGGCATTCTCTGACACTCTCAAAGGGTGAACTCAACCGGAGAACTGTTCCAGAAGACAATGAGACCCCATCCTTTTGCCATATTCTGAACGTGTGACCCAGTATCGGGGTGGTCCGTGGTGACGGTGAAGGGAACTCCCAGGCCATGGCTGTTGGCACTTAACCGGTGTGGGGGTCGGGGTGGAGGTCAGCTTCTGGGGGAATCGAAATGAACATGTCACAGCCTTCGCCACCAACAGGCACCGAAGTTCTTCTTGCAACAGGAATCATTTTGTGTTGAGGGGAAAAAAATCCTGGTAAGCCATTTGGGAGTTGGAAGGTGAAAAATCCTGGGGCCTTGGACAAAAGGCACAGAGAGAGCAGGAATTGAGGGGAGAGAGGGACATGGGAGACGCTGGAGAGAAAGGCAGAGTGAGGCACGTGGCTGGAGCTGTGGAGAAAGGGGTCGGAGAGGAATTCCAGGAAAGGTGGTAGCTTACTTTGTTTTAAGATAGATAGATAGATAGATAGATAGATAGATAGATAGATAGATAGAGAACCAGTTTCAGCTGTCACACGGCTTTGTTTTGGGATGGCACTGCTCAGTGAGGAGGGAACAGCACAGACAGGGAGATGAGAGATTTGGGGACCAGTGGGCATTCTGAGCAGGCTGCAGGGACCAGTGGGGGTGAGGGTGGGCTGAGCTAACTGCACCTACGCCTCATGGAGCACGGTGACCCCATGGCCTCTGCAGCTGGGTTACACGGGGGACCTGGAATTCCCCGGAAAGCAATGCTCCTTCCCAGACCCGAATGGAAAGGGTCCTGGTGAGGACTGCGTCTATACAATTCTCTTTGTAGACAATGTCTCGGGTCCTGTATCCTCCTTCCCCGTGCACCTGCTCACAGGGTCACATTAATCTTTCCTGGACACAGAGTAAGTTGAACCTCCACTGATCAGCTTTCAAGCAAGACCTTCGCAGTCTGGCCCTCCCTGCCTTTCTGACCTGCCCCCTCTCTGCCCTCACGTAGGCTCCCTCCCCGCTCCCACAGGCCTGCGGTGCCTGACACGGCTATACTTTTGCAAGCTGTTCTCCTCCAAAGGGACCTTCCCTCCATTTCTCTCTTATCTGAGTCCTTTCCACCACGTGAGGCCCAGAGGACATACCCTCCCCTGTAAAGTCCCGCTCTAGCCACGCTGATCCCCCATCATTCTCTGAGCTCTGATATCTGCAAAGAACGGGGGTAGACACGGGAGGCACAAAGCAGACCTCTCCTCACTCTCCTCCTCCACCTGGCATCTCTCTACACATCGCCTCCCGCCTCTCCGGGCCACACAGCAGATAGTGTTATACATACCCACAGCCCTGAAGCCTCCACTCCCCGTGGGCCCCGCAGAGCCCTCAGCCTCAGCCAGACTGGAGTCCTGGCCTGACCTGCGCTCCTTCTTCCCTCCCTGGAGCGTGATACAGACACGGAGGGACCCTGTCAGCAGACTGTGGGGTGATTGGCGGTGGGGTGGGTAGTTGCTTCCTATCTTGAGGTGAGCGGGAGAGGCTGGTGCCTCCATGTGGGGTCAGCAGAGCCTGGAGACCCCTGGCCCTGCAGGCTCATTCCTGCTCTAGACCCCTTTCCCAGGATGCGGGCTCCCCTCTCCCGCTGAGAAGGGAGGCTGGGACTCAAAGCTTCAGAATGTGACCTGGGGGCCCTTCCTGAGAGGATCCTTTGACAAATGAAAAGGTGAGGGGGAAGAGTCTGAGGAGGCTGGATGCACAAAAGAAGAAAAGACAGTGAGGAGCCACCACGAAGGAAGAAAATGGTTTTTTTTGTTTAAAAAAGACAGGCTGCCGAAACCGGTTTGGCTCAGTGGAGAGAGCGTTGGCCTGTGGACTGAAAGGTCCCAGGTTCGATTCCGGTCAAGGGTATGTATCCTGGTTGCGGGTACATCCTTTGCAGGGGGCGTGCAGGAGGCGGCTGATCGATGTCTCTCTCTCATTGATGTTTCTAACTTTCTATCCCTCTCCCTCCTTCTCTGTAAAAATCAATAAAATATATTTAATAAATAAATAAATAAATAAATAAATAAATAAATAAATAAGACAGGCTGGGGACCCTAAAACCAAGTTGGCCCACTCTTCAAGGTCTAGTGGCTTCTCCCTAGAGGAGTGGCCTCTGGGAGGTCACATGGCAAAGAGGATGGGCATTTCATGTCTTCCCTTTACCGTGCCCACGACACTGGAGGGAAAGGCTCCACAAGCGAGTCACTCTGCAGTGTAAGCAGTGCAAGGAGGCGGGTACCCTGTTCTGCAGAAACAAAGTAGGAAGTTATGCAGCCTCGACGCTGCAGCCTACACACCACAGCCCACCTTCAGGGCAAACAGGTGACACGGGGTCTCGTCAGCCTGCTAAGCCCAGAACTCAGGGATGTGCTGGACTGTGGACCCAACCCCTCAATAGCTTCCCCTGCCACCCCTAGAGGTGCCAAGCCATTAACGGCAGAGGTCAAACTTGGAACCCAGGAGGCCCCCTCCCCCCATTCTTGCCAGGGCCACAAGGCCATGCACTCAAGGAAAATGTCAACATCAGGACCTGGGGTGGAGGACCGGCTTTACCACCAA
This sequence comes from Lasiurus borealis, assembly GCA_004026805.1. Classification (NCBI taxonomy): domain Eukaryota; kingdom Metazoa; phylum Chordata; class Mammalia; order Chiroptera; family Vespertilionidae; genus Lasiurus; species Lasiurus borealis. Next base: position 13,513 of record PVJN01026692.1, on the reverse strand, counting down.
CGAGCTCCGTGACTCAGAGCTGCTCCCTGCTCCTCTCTAGGCCTCAGTTCCCCATGAACGGGGGAATTAGATTTGGTGGTTTTTAAATGCCTCGTGGCTATGGAGCTCTTGGCACAAATAGAATCTGACTCAGATTCTCAGTCAAACAACCATAAGTGGAGCTGCTCCAGCGGAAGGAAGGGACGATGGTGGGGTGGGCCCAGGACCAGATGATCAGTCCCCTGTGCCATTCAGCACAGATTGAATGCCAGCTGCCCAGGCCCTCCGTAAGGCCTCTAGACATCTCTGGAATTCAGTGATTCTGCCAAGTGTTACTGCATATATCTGTGTGTGCACACGTGTGTGGTAGGAGGAAAGGATCGAAGAGAAGAGAGAGCGGCCGCTGCTCTCAGTGGGTTACAATGAAATGGGAGACACTGGCATACACGTACACACACACACACACACACACACACACACGCACAAGCACATCTGCACAAACACACACATGAGTAATGCAAGCAGGTTTAATATGCTGTGGGTGCAGAGCATTGAAACTCATGCCTCTCTCATATACATGATCTCGTCTCCTCTTCCCAAAGAGTTCTATGAGTTTTATAAAAGGGAGATTATTAATTCCAGATGTTGTATGAGGAAGCCAAGTCCTTGGAATCAAGAGATTTGGCCAAAGTTACATGGCAACTATGTGGTAAAGCTGGACCTAGACCCAGGCTACTTGACCCCACATCAAGGAATAGCTAATATGGATTCATGGGACTTCTCAGATTCAACATGGGCATACTCTGAACATAAAAATCAGGAGAGGAGCTGAGGAAGGTTGGCAGGAAATCCCTGGGAGAGATCTGGCTGACACCTGCTCGGCGGGTAGCAGAGGCCCCTACCACTGACTATGCTTGTGGACACCCATCTTCTCCCCTGGGTTCCAACTGGTCCAGAATCCAGGCTGAATTGGTACTTACTTGCTGGTGAGATGGAGCTTGGGAGAGAGCCCATTCTCTCCGAAAATGGTGATGAAGACATTGGCATCTGTCCCTGCACCACGAACATCCCCCGTGGCTGTGACCACCTCATACACTGGAGGAGGAAAGGAGAAGACAGATGGCAGGCTCAGAAAAACACCCTGATTCTTAGGTGGGCTAAGAGAAGCCAGCAATCCTGCCAGCCCTGCAGGAGATGTCCAGACACAAAGGACTCTACGAACTCCTGCTACATTCTGCAATCTTCCCAGCCACAATCAGACCCACAGCAAGTGCTTCTGTGAGACCAAACCCTCCCACTTAATTCTGCACACTCATTCGACAGGAAAGGCCGGGGCAAGCCCAGGTCACACACCGTACAACATCAGTACCAGAGTCCAATGGAAGGCCTTCAGATGCCCAGCCTGTGCTCTTCCCAGCCCAGCACATGGATGTCCTCCTAGACATGACCTCAGAGCTTATATCTAGTTTTCACCTTCTTTTTGCCCTCTGCACAGTCCTCACCTCCCATGACCTACTGAGTATTGACATTAATCTCAGGACACTACCCTGTACCAGAATGGCTACAATGAAAAAGGCTGGCCGTGCTAAGTATTGGCAAGAATGTGGAGCCATCGCACTCTCAGACATTGCTGGTGAGAGTGTAAATTGTTACAAACACAATGTCCACCTTATGAACCACTAATTCTACTCCCAATTATAATTCTAAGAGGAATTAGTGCATGTGTCCAACAAAAGATGTGTATAAGATCTGTAGCAACTTTGTTCATAGTAGCTAAAAACTGGAAATTACCCAAGAACCCATCAACAGTCAAAAGGTAAAATCAGTGGTGATGCATGTATAAAATGTGATAGTACACAACAAAAAAAAAACACAAACTATATAACATGCCACAACATGGATAAATCTCTCAGATATAATATTGAGTGAAAGAGAAGCTAGACACACAAAAAAAGTATACTGTATGATCCCATTTATATGAAGTTCAAGAACAGAAAAAGCTAATCTGTGGTGATAGGATCAGGGAAGCTGTGACCATGGGGAAGGAGCGTGAAGGAGATTTCTAGAAGTTGACTGTTCTCTGTGTCCTGTTCTGAATGTTGGTTACACAAGCATAAACAGATGTAAAAGTGTGTCACGTATTGCCTTTATGAATTTTGTTCTGTATATATGTTATTTCTCAATTTTAACAGTTTCATCAAAACATTAAAAATTTACGTAGCTGAAGAACTATCTTGTGGAAGACAAATATATTATAGAAAACATAAAATTCTGTTTGACCCCAGAGGGACGACCCCAACTCATGAATTCCCTTCATCCACACAAAGACCTGTCAGAGTCAGTTGCTCTTAGCACAAGGCCTGGTAAATGGGAGATGCTCAATAAGTACTTGCCAGGCTGCATGAATGAGAAAGCAATCAATGAAATGGATATGAACTATGAAACTAAATGGACCAGTATTTAAATCCTATTCTTTTACTGGCTATGTGGTTTCAACCAGATTTCTTAGCCTCAACTTCCTCATCTCTGAAATAGGGATAATTTCTCCCTTGAAAGGAAGGTTATGGTAAGGATTAAATCAAAATAAAGTTTTCAATGGTCATTTTCATTGACTCAGCATTTCCATTTCTGGGAACTTATCCACAGTTGGATGAAGAACATGCATTCCATAAGGAGTTGGACTTACCATCATCACAATCATCACCACCATTATCATCTCTATTGTTGTCACCATCAATAGCAATCACCTCCTAATCATCACTGCATCAGCTCATTAACCACAGTCCCAAGGAGGCTGCCTTGGGAGATTGTATCTCAGCATATCCTGGGCAACCCCTGTCTGGTTGTAGGAGAGGAGAGACCCAGTGCTAGAGGCTTGAGTAGGATGGTGTGGGAAACTTGTTGTGCTTGACAGCCATTCTGTAGTAAGCTCCAGCCACATTAGCACTAACCTTGGGCTAGGTTTCTATTACCCCAAACCCTATCTCATTCCTGTAAGCCAGGTGTTTCGCCTTAAGGGCTAGGCCAGGTGTTTCACCTTAAGGGCTAGGAATTTTCCCTAACTTTCTCATTCCTCCTTCTCCCTATAAATACCCCGAACTCCTCCTGAATAAACGAGACTTGATCAGAACTTTGTCTTGTCTCCATTCCTTGTGTCTCTTGTCCCTTTCATCCCCACTCCCCCTCTAGGGTCCTCGTTGACTTAACCCGCGGGTCGGGATAGGATGGCCTCTTGGGTCCCTTTGGATCTCAGATTCTGCTGAGTCATTCTCTTCCCTTCATAGGCCTCATGAGTTACACTGAGGTGCCTTCTCTGGTTTACTTGGCAAAAAGGTGGAACATTTCAAAGCAGCTCCCATGCACCCCATGAAACTAAAAGGACAAGGCCCTGGGTCCAGAGCAACTGCCTTCTCCACCTGGCCTATAACCTCTCTCTGGAAAAGCCAGAGACCCTCATTTCCATTGGCCACAGTGGACAGGAATCCCCAATCCCCACTGGCATGTTAGAGAGGTCAGGCCTTCTCCCCACAACATCCCTTTACAGCCTGCTCAGGTCAGGCCCTGCCTGAAGCAGCCCACACCATGTAGACCAGACTGGAACGTGGCTCTGGGGATGTGTGCAACCTGAAGAGTTGGGCACTGTGGTTCCAGTGCATTCTGTGCCACTAAGGCTGTGACCAAGGGCAGGTCGCCTTGCCTTTCCAGCAGTGGGGACGTAACGTAACACCTGCCCCATCTATGTCAAGGTTTGTAGCACAGATGCAACGGATAATCCGTGAGAAAGCGATTGGCCTAGGACCTCCCATTCCTCCCTCAAAGCACCTGCCGAGCTCCCTGGCACTGCCCTGCCCGCCCACCCTGGGCCTGCACCCTCACCTCGGGCCTTGTAGTACTCATGCTCCAGCTCGTCCTCGTTGTCCTCTGAGTCGTAGTTCAGCAGCTCCTCCTCGTACAGTGCGATGAAGTCGATGTCTTTCTTCCTCCTCTTTTTCTTCTGGGGCATCATTTTGCCGGCTGCCCTTTCCTGGCACTTGCTGGCTCACTGTGCCCACCTCCCTGCCCCTCCTTGGACCCTCAACCCTCTCTCCCTGAGCTCCTGTGCCCACGTCTGGTGGGGCCAGAGCCCACACTGGTGTACCCTGTGCCCCCAGTGCTGCTCCTGTTCCCCTCACTTCTTTAGCCTCTGAGCCCTTCCTATCCCTGGCCTCTCTCTCTCTCTTTCCCTCTCTCTCTCTCTTTCTTTCTCTCTCTCTCTCTCTGCCACCCTCTGTCTGTCCACCTCCTCCTGTTCCTGCCCTGGGGGTTCTCCTGGGCCTCATCATTTATTCATGGGGACTGAAAGCAGGCCCTCCTCCTTCCGCCCAGCCCCTCCCATCAGCCTCCATTCACCCCTTCATGGAGAATAGGGTGAAATCGAACCCGTGGCATCAGCTTCCCACTTGATCTCCCAGCAAGGAGCCTGGGGACTCTTCCAGAATCCTCCCCCCCCCCCCCAAGGAAGGTGTTGGCCTCCCCCTGTGGAGATCCCTGTGGCCTCTCAGGTCTCAAAGGCCATGAATGACGTCCTTGGGCTTGAGACCTTTCTGAGGAGGGCAAGGCCCCAGATTAGCCGAGCTGCCAGGACTCAGAGGCATCTGTGACCCTCCATTATTCATGACCTCTGATCATCTTACGGAGCAGGCAAGGTTCTCACTGGCTCCTTCTTGTCTTTCTCTCTGCTTCTACCTCGAGACTGATGCCTCCGGAAATGGCCATTCAGCCAGGGGACACCTGCTGCCCTTCAGAGGTGCCGCTCAGACCAGCACTCAGACCACCCACAAAGCACACACTGAGTTGTGAGTTACAGCATTGTTAGACCCAAGTCAAGTTCACTGGGGAAGCCCACTGCCTCCTAGGTGACCCACAGTGCCAGATGGGGCAGGGCAAGACTAACCAGCATCTGTTTAACAAGAGCTTGCCGTGTGTCATATAGCCCCCTGCACTCTCTCATGAAACAGGAAAAGACCCTCGGAGCCCACTGCCATCACCAAACCCACTCCGCAGCCCCATGTGGGGGACTCTGAGTCAGAGCAAAGCAACCGGCGCCCAGAGCCCCCTCTCTATCCTGATCAGCAAGGAAAGTTTCCTGTAGGGTCACTAGACTCCTCCTCCATGCTTATTTTACATTATTAAGACTTTGTGAAGACACTTAATTAGGATGTTATTAATATTGCTTACAACCCGAGTTGTAAGGTTTCTATGTAAATCCTGAAATACTAGAAATGTTCAATCCACTTGCAACTCACATGCCTCTGTCCTGGCCATTGGAGACAACTGGGCCTGACCACCACCACTGGGCCATGTGGCCTGGACAAGGCCTGCCTCCCATCCCTGAGGGACACTAGTGACCCAGGAAAGCATACTGAGCCCTTGGAAAAGTGTTCAGGAGGTGGAAGCCTCTGCAACACAGTCAGGGTTTAAATATGTTTATGGCTCTAATGGATATTTCTTTCTTTCATCATATCATGGAGGGGGGGTGGTTATTATTCCAGGTTGTTTCAAAAGCCTTCCTTCAGGTCCCACATGCAAGGACAGACCCCTGTGTCCTCCTTCCTCAGAGACAGCCCACCACAGCATCCTCCCAATTTCCAGGGAGGATGTCTTTTTGTTTGTTTGTTTGTTTTTTAAATATATTTCTTTATTGATTTTGGAGAGGAAGGGAGAAAGAGAGAGAGAGATAGAAACATCAATGATGAGAGAGAATCATTGATCGTCTGCCTCCTGCACAGCCCCTACTGGGAATCGAGCCTGCAACCCAGGCATGTGTCCCTGGCCAGAATTGAACCTGGGACCCTTCAGTCCATAGGCTGACGCTCTATCCATTGAGGCTAATGGGATAGGACAGGAGGCTATCTTTAAGGGAGTGTTCACTTGTCGCCATCCCCCTGCTTCTCCCAGCCATGAGCTCTCTGGGGGCATGGACCACAGGCCCAGGTTCAATGTAAGGAAGGCTCCCAGCACCGATAACACACCCGGCACACAGACAGCCTCCAGATGCATTTGTTCCGTGAATGAATGAACAAAGTTCAGGCAGACCTGATAAGCAGTCATAAAACAAAGCCCACTGTGTCCACAAGGAAATTAAAAACACATTAGAAGGAATCAACAGTAGATTAACCAACAGAGAAGAATGGATAAGGGAAGTAGAAAACAGACTAGTGGAAACCAACCAATCACAATGACAGAAAGAAAAAATAATTTTTTAAAATTAGGATAGTTTAAGGGATTTCTAGGATAACAACAAGTGCTCAAACATTCACATTATAGGGATTCCCAGAAGGAGATGAAAGAGAGAGAGGAACAGGAACTTTATGTAAAGAAATGATGACTGAAAACTTTCCTAATCTGGGAAAGGAAAACTTCGCTAACCAGAAGCAGAATTCCAAACAAGGTGACCCAAAGAGACATATTGTAGTTAATGCGATAAAAGTTAAAGATAAAGAAACAATCTTGAGTCTGGCCAGTGTGGCTCAGTGCTTGAGCATTGACCCATGAACCAAAAGGTCACTGGTTCAATTCCAGGTCAGGGCACATGCCCAGGTTGCAAGATCAATCCCCAGTTGAGGGCATGCAAGAGGCAGCCAATATGTTTCTCTCTCATGGATGTTTCTGTCTCTCTATCCCTCTCCCTTCCTCTCTCTAATATATACATATATATTAGATTAAAAGGAAAAAAGTATCAAACTCAACTCAAACTACAACAGGTAGTTATGGGATACACAAACCCATCTAAAATATGACATTAATAACATAAAAAAATGGAGAAGGAAGTAAAAACGTAGTCCTTATAGAATATATTCAAATTAAAAACTATCAGCTTAAAATAGACTACTATCAATAATGATGTACATAAACCTCCTGGTAACTACAAACCAAGAACCTACAAAAGATATACAAAGAATAAAGAGAAAGGAATCCAAACAAAACACTAAAGAAAAACAACAAGCCACAAAGGAAGAGAGAACACTCACAAGAACAATTTAAAAGTGGCTATATGTACATATTAATCAATAATTACATTAAGTGCAAATGAATTAAATGCTGCAATAAAGAGACATGGGGTGGCTGAATGGATTAAGGAACATGACCCATGTATATGCTGCTTGTGAGAGACTCACTTCAAATCAAAAGACAACGCAGACTGAAAGTGATGGGGTGGGAAAAGATATTCCATGCAAACAGAAATGAAAAGAAAGGGTAGCAATGCTACCCTATATTGGACAAAAAAAAAAGACTTTAAAACAAACAAACAAAAGAAGCAAAAAAAGGCAAAGAAGGACAGTATAAGAAGAGGATATAACAATCATAAATATCTACACACCCAACATAGGAATACCTGAATATATAATTATTAGTGGACATAGAGGGAGAAATCCACAGTAATACAGTATCAATATTGTCTCACCGGATGTGGAGTAATAGGATGTAGAGAAAAGTAAGCCCTCTTACACCGTTGATGGTATTGTAAAATTAGTGCAGCCACAATTAAAACAGTACGGAGATTCCTTAAAAACTTAAAAATAGACCTGCCATATAATCCAGCAATTCCACATCCAGAGATTCATCCCAACAAAAGCACTAATTCAAAAAGCAGCAGTACTAGTAATAGATAAACTATGAAAGCAACATGGGTGTCCGTCAATAGATGACTGGATAAAGAAGATATGATTCATGCATACAATGGAATATTATTCAGCAATTTAAAAAAGAATGGAGCCCTGGCCAGTGTGGCTCAGTTGGTTGGAGTGTCACTCCATGCACTGAAGAGTTACAGGTTTGATTCCCAATCAGGGCACATACTCAGGTTTCAGGTTCCATCCCCAGTCAGGGTGCATATAGGAAGCCAACCCAACCAATGTCTCTCTCACATTGATGTTTCTTCCTTTTCCTTCCTTTCTCTCTAGATCAATAAAATACATATTCTTGCCCTAGCCGGTTTGGCTCGGTGGATAAAACATTGGCCTGTGAACTGAAGGGTCCCAGGTTTGATTCTAGTCAAGGGCACATGCCTGGATTGCAGGCTCAATCCCCAGTGGGGAGCATGCAAGACCCAACCGATCAATGATTCTCTCTCATTATTGACGTTTCTATCTCTCTCTCTCTCTTCCTTCCTCTCTGAAATCAATAAAAATATATTTAAAAAAGAAAAAAAAAACATTCTTGGACGAGCATTTTTTAAAAATGAATAAAGTTTTGGCATTGGTGGCAACATGGATGGATCTAGAGGTATTATGCTAAGTAACATAAGTCAGAGAAAGATGAATATTATATGATTCCATGAATAATAAGTGGAATCTGAAAAAAATGAATAAATAAAACAAAACTGAAACATACCCATAGATATAGAGAACAAGCTGATGGTTGCCAAAGGGTAGGGTGTGGGAAATTAAAAAAAAAATTTTTTAATGTTTCCACTCAATACACATAAAAATGCATATAAAAACTATTAAAATAGCTAGTTTAAAAGGAAAGTTCTCATAATGCAAAAAAAAAAAATAAAAGAAATAAGTATTAAGACTATGAAGATATTCCCTGCTCCCACTTCCCCAAAATGCTGATGCCTGAGTCCCACCTAAGTCCCACCCTGGGTCCCACCCGAGATCCTTATCTTGTGATCTGGGGTGGAACCCCAGCGCAGGGAGTGTTCGGGGCTCCCAGCTGATACGGGACTTCTGAGCAGCAGTCGGTACTCACATCCGGGGGCAGCTGTTCCTTGGGGCCCCCCAGGCTCCCACCAGGAGCAGGCACTCTGCCCTTAAACAACTCACCCCAAAAGATCAGCTTCACTCCTCCCCTGCTCTGCGGAGGGACAGCCCTGAAAGTCAGGAAGGAGGGAGAGGAGTGAAGTTTAATTGTGGGTGACACACGCCCCCTGCTGGCACCGTGCGGTTTGACCTCTGCTGTTAATTAAACATTTGGGTTTTTCGGGAGACTTGAATTATTGGGAAACATTAGGGAAATAAGTATTTTGCATGGGGTGGGGGCCATCAGAGAAAAATATAAAATAAAATAAAGGGTGCATTTTGCATGAGGGCCCATTCAGAGAAAAAAACACAATAAAATGTTCATTAGAATTTTTTTTTTAATTGCAGTAAAAATATTGGTGCCCTGGCAGGAATGGTTCAGGTAGATGAGCTTCATCCCATGTACCAAGAGGTCACCAGTTTGATTTCTGGTCAGAGCACATGCCCAGGTTTTGGGCTCCATCCCCAGTAGGGGGCGTGCAGGAGGCAGCTATCAATGCTTCTCTTCCTCTCTCTCTCTCTATTTCCTTTCCTCTCTCAAAAAAAAAAAATCAATAAAAACATATTTTTAAAATACACTTTTTAGAGACCTTCATGGCATTGGAACACGATGATTAAGAGAATGGGGTCTCAAACAATAGCAGGTGTACCAGGGACATGGGCAACTGGCACTCTCACACGGTGGCAGTGTAACCTGGTACTGCCCCTTCAGAAGAGAGTTTGGCACTTTCTTTTTTTAATTTTTTTTATTAATTTATTTTTTTATACATATCTCCCCATTGCCCCTCCCTCCCCCGGCACTTTCTTATAGAGCTAACCATGCACTTCCCACATGACCCAGAAACTCCACCCCTGGGTATTGCCCTATGAGAAATGAGAACGTATGTCCACACAAAATCTCCCTGTGAGTGTTCAGAGAAGCTTTATTTATAATGGGCAAAAACTAGACACCACGCAGGTGCCCATCAGGTAGCCAATACCACTCAGCCACTAAAGGAGTGAAGTAGCGATGCATGCTTCCAGGTGAATGAATGATGCAGACAGTGCTCCCTTGCTACCCATCTCCTAAAAGCAAATGACAAGTTTCCCCAAAATCTGGTGCTGTCTGCTACTCCAGTCAGGTCCCAGTCCCCGGCATCCCCACCCTACCCCACCCCACCCCACCGAGCACAGTCCCCAAACACTTCTGTTTCCTGCTGACCTTCCTATTCGGGTCCATGTTCCCTCCTCTGACCCGCAAACTCCGGTGCGCAATCCAAGACCTGGTCGCTGGTCGTTCTGGAAAACCCGCCTCCCGTTTGCTCTGACCTGGCACACCGCTCGCTGTTTTGTAGTCCCTTCTGTGCCCGGCACACTGAGCAAGCAGACCTGTGGCTGTCACACGTTTGCTGGGTACAGGTGAGCCTTCCCTTGACACTGAGTAAAATCTCGCATGGACTCCTGACTTTGCTGGTCACTATAAGGTCCCTCTAAGTCAGTAGTTCTCAACCTTCCTAAGGCCACCACCCTTGCATACAGTTCCTCATGTGGTGGTGACCCCCAGCCATGAAATTTTGCTACTGTTATGCATCATGATGTAAATATCTGCATTTTCTGATGGTCTTAGGTGACCCCTGTGAAAGGGTCGCTCGACCCCCAAAGGGGTCGCGACCCACAGGTTGAGAACCGCTGCTCTAAGTGACTAACTCATGTCAGCATCTGGAAGTGCATAGTCCGTGTAGCGGTCTGCATCCAGTGTGTGTGCAACCCTGGCTCTTTCGGCCTCTCTCCGGCCAGGCTGAGTTGCCTCCTTCGAAGGTGCTGCCTCCTTGTCTGGCTCACCTCCTGCCTCTCTCAGGAGCTGGTCTGACCCAGCCCCGCTGCAGGGCTGGGCTCATGGATGGGGAAGGCCCAGTCTTCCATGGACCCCTCTGCAGCTTTGCTCCCTGGCTTCCCTCTGACCCTGTGCCCTAGACAGGGCCATGGCCCTCCTCTGGGTAGACAGTCCCCAACCCACCTCAGTTCTGCCCAGCAGTGCACCCCACAGACTCCCTCTACCCAGGAGCCCTCGCTCTGCAGGCCACCCTCACCAAAGAAAAATCCCTTCTTCTTTTGTTACTATTTTTAATCCTCACCCAAGATATGTTTTTATTGATTTTAGAGAGAGAGGAAGGAGAGAGAGAGAGAGAGAGAGAAATCGAGAGAGAGAGGGACATTGATGTGAGAGAGAAACTTTGATCAGAGATCAAACCTGAAACCTGGGTATGTGCCCTCCCTGGGAATGGAACCTGAGATCTTTGGGTGTACAGAATGATGCTCCAGCCGACGGAGCCACCCCAGCCAGTGTGAAAACCCCTTTCTAAGAGACCTCTGGCTGACACATCCCACCAGCAGGACCTGATGGGAACTTTCCCAATCAGCCGACTCTGCTGCTTGGGCCCCTTGCACTTCCCCAGGCAAGAGTGGGGCGCCGGTGCTCAGTGTCCCCAACTACATGCTCTCTGGGTGGTTCCACTCAAGTCACATACAAAATACATAGAAAAAGCATTAAAATGCATATAAACTCCCCGGCACAGGGAGTGTTCAAAGCTCCCAGCTGATATGGGACATCTGAGCAGCAGTCGGCCTCACATCCCTGGGGCAGGCTGGGGTGAGAGAGGCAGCAGTGAGCACCCCTTCACCCCGCTGCCTTAAAGTTGGGTCTTTACCTCGGACTCGCTTCCCCACAGCCTGACCCCCGCCTGGCCCCTAGTTACCCCTTCCTCTCCCTTCAGCTGTCACCTCTGTTGTCACCTCCCCAGGGGAATGCTCTTCCGGGCTCACGCTCAGGTCAGCCACACTTGTCTGCTCCTGTCAGTCTATAATTAGACACTGAGCTGTGACATTCTTTTATTTCCTCTGCATCTCTGGCCAGACTCCATGTCCCGTGAAGGCAGAGATGGCATGCGTGTTCCCCAAAAGCAGCCTGGCCCACAGGAGGGGCTCAAGAAATACTCATAGAGAAGAGGATATATAGCCATGGAATGTCACAGTAATGAACAAAAAAGAAAGCTTGCCATCTATGGCAACATGGATGGACCTACGTACTTGATATGATGCTGAGTGAAGTAAGTCAGGCAGAGAAAGCCAAATACCACATGGTTTCACTTACATGTGGAATCGAAAAACAAAACAAGCAACAAAAACAGATTCATAGAAACAGGCCAAAGGGACGTCAGAAGGGATGGGGTGGAGGGATGGAGGGAAAGGGGAAGGGAATATACTCTATAATACTGTGGTAAGTTTACACGGTGACATAAGATTACTAAAATTAGTGGGGTGATCGCATTGTGGGGTCTAAAAGTGTCAAATTACTCTATCGTGCACCTGAAACAAATACTGTAGAACTAATGTAATATTGCACTAAATTTAAAAATAAATACTTGTTGAATGAAGTGACTAGTGGTGTGCACCTGAGAAGTGTTTATTAGGTAACTAAATGGACTACATTAAACTCCTGTCCCTCTGCTCATGGATTCATTCATTCAAAAACAGGTATTGAAGTCCTGCTTCCGTGACCCTCAGCCCTTTTTTTTATTATTATGACAGGCTAGAATGCAGAGCCCAGGTCCCAGGCCTGACCCTCAAACAGTATCCTTAGGTTCCGAGTTGCTTGCTCGAGTGTTTGGCATTTTACAAACCGGAATAAGGATGAACTGTTTAAAGGCCTGGTATCTGGCGCTAAAATTCCTGGAGGCAGAAGATGAGCTGAGCTCCAGGCTCAGCAGGAGACCAAGTGCACGGAGAGGCGGACAAGAGACAGTGCAGAACCCTGGTCTCCTGATCTCCGCTGAGATGGTGCCGGGAGCTGAGAACTGGGAGGCGACGAAGGGAGAGGAAGAGGAGGAGGCAGAGACGGGCTGAGGCTGCAGCCACAGGGAATGTCCGAGCTGAGAGGTTGGCCAGGGGGTGGGCAGACCGAGGACGTGTGAACCGGGGACTCCCCATGTTCCGTTCGGAAGTGGTTTCCATGTCTTTCCCCTCTGTTCTCGCACGCTCCGGCCCACATTCTAAGATTATTCATCTCCAAGCGCTGAGCTGAGGCAGGGGATCATGAAAACGTCCCTGGGAATGGGCAGAAATCATGGGGAAGGCTTTGGGCTTCCGAACTGTGGATATAAGGACGCTAAGCCTCTCACCTACCGCCGAGGCCAGGCGGGCCCCAGCCAAGGGAGGTTTGTGCATGAATTCAAACTCGGAAATAAAGTCCTATTTTAAATAGGAGGTTGGCTTTTGAAGAACTTTAAAAAAAACTAAGGGACAATTAGTGCTCAGATGCCTTTGATGAGATTCTGGACCTAAGAGAGGCAAGGCTGCGTAGCTGGGGTGAGGGAGGGGGGCTGTTTCCAAGGGGAGCACAGCCCAAGCCCCACCTGCTGTGCAGCCTCCAGCCCTCAGGGACCAGGGCCCTTCCTCCCACGGCAGCCTGTGCTCCTCGGTCACGGCCTCCTGCTCCCGTGTGCTGGCAATCAGCGCTCCCCACAGCGAGGTCTGGATCTGGACCCTGAGCCCTTCCGTGGCTCACCTGTATCTCTGCTGCCATTGCCCCCGCTGCCCAGAGCGGCTGCGCATGCTTCCCGAGACCAGGCCACCTCCCACACTGACTGTGCCGTCTGCGTCAGGCCTCCTGTCAGCCCAGTCCCCCAACACGTACACACACACACACACACTCACACATACACTCACACACACACACTCATACATACACACACACACACACACACACACACACC
>PVJN01026691.1:0-28812 GCA_004026805.1 Lasiurus borealis | reverse complement strand
ATCACGTGGCTCTTTGGGGTTTCCAAACACAGCGATCCGGTGTAAAGTAGAAATAAATAGCTTCGCTTAAAATGTCATTTTCAAAATGACTGTACTTTTGTTCCACGGTGGAAGGAATTTGAGTCAGAACAACGAGGAGTCGCCGATAAAGAATATCCCATTTGACAGGTTATCAACTCTGGAAGTACAAATATATTTGGACTTATTCTTAGATATGCCCCGTCTCTCTTCAGTGACCACATTGATTGTCCTTGACAAATTAGACTGGTCAGACACCAAATAGACTCCGTTATCACAGTATCTAAGGATTTCTGTCCCTGCTACTTACCAACCTGATCAGGTAGGAGCCGTCTCTCTGACTAAAATCATTAGAAAGACACTCACCTGCGGGGATTGTTTTTCTCTTTGGCATCGCACACATCATGGAACAAATACCTCCCCTCGGTTCTCTTGGCTGGCATCTGACGGGGTTTGGAAATCCTGTTAATCATTTATCTCTTCTGTGCCTGTGTGGCTTTAAAATTCACGAGGTGCTTCTGTACATGGAGCAGATTTGGTCAGAGATCAGCCTTGTTGTGACAACGTGGTTTTGGGGCGAAGGGTCTGTACTGTGCTTTGTTGCTGTCTTTGGGGGCACCTGGATTTCATTCCACTTCCGAGTCACAGATGCTTCTCTCACTGTCGGTATCCAGGCTCTCCAGAGGATTCTTTCGTTTCCGACGTTATAAAGATAAAATTATACATTGTGAATGGCCTGACTTACACTTCAGAGGGAGAATGTGACAGAGTTTATATCCCCTTAATGTGGCCCACTGTGTTCACCGTTTCAATATTTTACAATTTATTCTGATGTGAAGCTTCAATTCCTCCTCTACTAAAGGACTAATTTTTATTTTTTTAACAATATGCCCTCCCCCGTCCCCCCAAATCACAGCGTGGCCTCAATACCTTTGTTCATGTTTCTCTGTCATCTTTCTGTTCCCCATGCTTTTCTCTTCCCACACCATCTGTGCTTTTCCGGGCCAGTTTAAAAAGCCCTTATTACAATGAGGAGTGTATTCTCAGCCTCTCCTTCAGTTTGTTGATTTCCCCTTTCAATGCAGTATTTAATCGACTGATTCCTGTGGATGTTTGCTTCTTCAGTTAATTTAGCAAAAGGCTTTGCTCTCGCCATTCATTCAAGAAAAGGCTCCTCTCTCTCATTTGCTTTCTCGTGGTTGCGGGTTGATGTATGGTATGTGGCGGGCATAGCAGAGGCGAGCCAATGCATGCATGGTGTCCAGGCTAGAGAATCATTCCTTGTTCAGCAACTAATCCTGCCGCTTCCTCTGTACCACCTTCTAACATCTCTCTCGCTCTCTCTTTTTTTGTTGTTGTTGTTAACATATTTTATTGATTTTCCACAGAAAGGAAGGGAGAGGGATAGAGAGCTAGAAACATCATTGGGAGAGAAACATTGATCAGCTGCCTCCTGCACACTCCCTACTGGGGATGTGCCTGCAACCAAGGTATATGCCCTTGACCAGAATAGAACCTGGGACCTTTCAGTCCACAGGCTGACGCTCCATCCACTGAGCCAAACCGGTTTCGGCTATCTCTCTCTTCTGTGCTTCCCCTCACTTCCTAACTTCTTCAGGAGCATTTTCTTCCTCCTGTTTATTGATGCTTGTTCCATCACTGAGTGTTAATATGGAGTATGCGACCATTGTATTATTTCCACTTGCTCTTACAATATTAATAGGTAAAATGAATGCCATATGATTAAGTAAGGAAAATACTGAAAAATAAAGAGTCTTGGAACATTCCTAAGAATGCACTGGATTTGGGTTCCCTATAGCCCACATCCTCCCACCTCCATTCCGTGCTTGTTGTCACACTTCCGGTTTATTTACTTCAGAAATAAAGTGTTGTTGACCTAAGAATGCTAGACCCCACCTGACCTACAATGCTATAGTTACGGTTCATCTACGTCAGAGGGCACCAAATCACTCGGAGAATGGGAGAAAAGCATGCATTTCTGTTCCTCCCCAAAGACCTATTGATCTGTGATTTTTGTAGCAATTACATTATTTTGACAAGTTAGGTCTTAGGACTCATACCTTACCCAGTTCTACCTAATAAAAAATAAGAATTGGTGAGGGAAGATTACTCTACTGATATTAAAAAAAAATAAGCTTTTTTCTAGAATAAACTTGTTTTCCTTTTTCTGTACATCCTCCTTCCTGCTCTGGAAAATGAAGAGATTCAGAGGTGCATCCACCATCTTTAGCAACCTTGTGGAGCTATGAGGCGAGAATCAGAAGGCTGTAAAGCAGAGGTTCTCAACCTGTGGGTCTAGACCCCTTTGGGGGTCGAACGACCCTTTCACAGGGGTCGCCTAAGACCATCGGAAAATGCAGATATTTACATCACGATGCATCACAGTAGCAAAATTTCATGGTTGGGGGTCACCACCACATGAGGAACTGTATGCAAGGGTCGTGGCCTTAGGAAGGTTGAGAACCACTGCTGTAAAGCCATCGCTCTGAAGATTGGAGAAGGAGCAGGGGTGGGAAACATGGGGCCTGCAGGCCGTATACATTCTGTTGAAATCATTTGGTCTGGCCTTGCCAAGGCATAGGGGGGAGTTAATTACACGTTTGACCAAATACAGCAGCTGAGTTTTAAGTTGACAATGTGTATGGCCTGAGAATGATATTATGGATTTCCAAATGGCCCTTGGCAGCAAACGGTTCCTCACCCCTGGATAGAGAGAGTGGAGGCGTTAGATTTCTAGATGATGCTATTTATTTCCTGCTCCAGCTCTGGATAGTCTCCATGCAGCCTCTAGTTTTGTTAAGACTAACAAACCCCTGCTAATTTAAGGTGAAGATAGGAATTCCGTCACTTCGTATCTCAGTTCATATAGGCACCCAATCATTTAGAGCAGCCGTTCTCAACCTGTGGGTCGTGACCTTTTTGGGGGTCGAACAACACTTTCACAGGGGTCGCCTAAGACCATCAGAAAACAGATACTTACATTATGATTCATAATAGTAGCAAAATTACAGTTATGACGTAGCAATAATTTTATGGTTGGGGGTCACCACAACATAAGGAACTGTATTAAAGGGTCGTGGCATTAGGAAGGTTGAGAACCACTGATTTAGAGGATCTGGGATTTCAAATTTAGTTTTACCATTTTTTAAAAATATATTCTTTTTATTGATTTCAGAGAGGGAGAAGGAGAGAGATAGAAACATCAATGATGAAAGAGAGTCATTGATCAGCTGCCTCCTGCACACCCCCTATTGGAGATCGAGCCTGCAACCAGGGTATGTGCCCTGACTGGGAACTGAAATTCCTGGTGGATGCTCAACTGGTTTTGCCATTTGAAAAAATGTTGTATTTTAGTGTGCTTCTCTTTCCTCATCCCGCGTGGGTTCCTGGGGTCCTACCAGTGAGTCCTCTATTCCTGCTTCCACTTTGCTCATTTTGTTGACATTTTTCTCCTTGGAAAGAAACCCAAACTGCTGGCTTTGCCATGGAGATCCGCACCAAAATGGAACATGCAACTTGCAAAATCTAGGCCTTTTTTAAAACACACACATACACACACACACATACACACACACACACACACACACGCACACACACCAAACACCCTGCATATTAAAATGTCAGAACAGAGTTGTATGATTAATTAAGCATGAAAATAAATGTAAAACTTCTAACTCACTGCGTGACAGCTATGTAGGTGCTATGGTGTGCTCTTGAGAAACACATCCCAGCTGTTCTAGAAAGTATGGCAGCTGCCTAACCTGGCAGAGACCCCTGGTCCTGAGCGGGTTTCTCTCCAGGCCTTTGCCTACCCTATGGGTGGGGGGATTCTACAGACACCAGCCCCAGCCTGGAGGCACAGGCAGGCACCAGCGGGCACCACGGGCCTGGGTAATGCAGTGAGCGCTGTGCAGCTGACACTGTGTTGTATTCTCATGGAGATCTTTGCCTGTCACACAGTCGACAAACACAGACACATAATACCTGGATTCATTCTTTTGACAGTTATTTTTGTTGTCAATTTAGAATTGGATAAGCAGAGCCTGTTTTTTTATGGCGCTTTGAGTACTTTCATATCCATCATCTTATTGGAATCTTGAAACAAATCTGCGCACAACAAATGTAAAAAAAAACAACGCATCAGCCTTTTTCAATGGAGGTTACTGGGGATTTAAATATCAAAATATGGGGAAAGATTGTGTAAGGCCATCTGTTCTCAAGTACGAACAAATGAAGGAGTGGAACAGTGAATCTCTCTGGCTGCTGGCCCAGGGTCATTTGCTTTGGAACTGGGGACGTGCATGTGGTCACCAGTATGCAGTGCTGGGATTAAGACCAGAATCGATGTGAGCCAACATTCAGGCATCTGCATTTCCAATAAGTAATGGTCCTTTTTATGTGCAGCTGACATTCTATTCGTTCTTTATGATTTCAAGTTTGGAAATCTAATTGAGTCTGAACTTTTCATCCAGATGTTCTCCTCTGCCATGTCCCCAGTGGGTGATAATGCATCTTTGAATGACTAGTGGGGTAATGATGGCGATGTTTGTATTGGAAGATCTGTGCTGTTTTGGGTTAGATGAAGATGGGAACAAACAGAATCATAAGAAAAAACAAACAAACATTTGGATTGTTTGTGAAATCGTAAGACTGTCTTTGACACAGAGAAGAAATATAAGAGCTGTATAAGCATGAGCGTTGAAGGTGTTTCAACACAGAGCCTATCTGAAAATACTTAAAGAGTCTTTTCTTTTCTCTTCTTTTTCTTCCCTCCTTCCCTCCCTCTGTCTTTTCGCCTGAGACATTTAGAAAATCTCTATTATCTCAGTTAGACAGTAGGATAACATATATTTTAAAGGGTTGAAAAAAATGACAACCGAGATTCTTATTTCAAGCAAATCTATCTTTCAAAATGGAAATCAAAATAACATATTCCCATGTAAACATTCTGGCTTGAATTGCAAACTTTACCCAAACCCAATATGAAGGAGAGACGTATGTGTGTGTGCATGTGTGCAGTCCTCCTCATTTCAACAGCCTCCTCGCCAATTGTAAAATAAACTCTGTAAGGCTGTCCCCTAATTTCCCATGCCTGTACCTTTGAAATTGGGAGTGTAGCAGTCTAGCATGTGCTAATATGTATAGTGTGTTTATATAGACTTCTGTGGCCACATATTATGAAAATGTGTAGAATAGCTCTTTTTCAAAGTAAGAGCACGGATGAGAAGGAAAGTTGACCAGGATGGTATGTAGAACAAAGACACCTATAGTCATTCTATTTTGCTAATTTTTGCTGCTATATGGGACCAAAAAAAATTCTTCTACCTTATATATTGTATACCATGAATATAAATAAATCAGTATTCTATTATATTGCAAGCTTTTTATTTATTTTTTTTATTTTTTATTTTTTTTAGCAAAATAGTTGCCGAAAAACTAAATGAGCTTTTTTCATTCTTTGTTAGGGAAACACCAAAGTTGAGGGCATCAATCCTTTGGAGCTTCCAACATGTATAATGTTCTTTGGGTCAATCTAATATATCAAGTCCATGAACATGGACTTGCACAGCTAAACCCAATACTTCTGTCTTTTCATTACCTAAGATCAACTTATTTCACAGGAGTTCACTAATTAACATAATGATGAATATTACATCATTCAGGAAAACCAAATCACTATGCTGGAGTGACATCCAGAGAAATGAATGGAACGGTAGAGGTCTCAGTGAAAATTCTGCTGTCTAAACTAGAACTTGGCTTCTTGATTCTCTGCTGGCCCCAGATATTTGCCATGGGTGTGGAGGAGTGCGAAATTTCTAGAATGTTCCATACTCCTGTGAAGAACATTAGGGCTGAAAAGTCCCTGCTCTCTGCTTCCATAGCTCTTCCTCCTTCCTCAGTTATAACTCTTGTCACATGATATAGACCAGTGGTTCACAACCTTCCTAATTCCGCGACCCTTTTATACAGTTCCTCATGTTGTGGTGACCCCCAACATAAAATTATTTTCATTGCTACTTCATAACTGTACAATGAAAATAATTTTATGGTTGGGGGTCACCACAACATGAGGAACTGTATAAAAGGGTCGCGGCCTTAGGAAGGTTGAGAACCACTGATATAGACACTTCTTCCCAGGGATCCTGGAAGCAATGAAGGGGGGCAAGGACAATGCGCCTCTCTCAAAATTCTGGTCATTAGTAACTAGCAGAATCAGGCAAATGGAGTAGCTACTCAGAATTAAGTGTGAATGAATTAATGGATGAATGAACAAAATAATTAAAAACTTGAGATATTAACATTTTTATAGACTTTGTCCTGGAGGAAACTTCTTAGGTCACATGGTTCAGACTCTCTCCAAAGAACAAAGAGCATTTCTTTCATTCCCTTCAGTCAGTGAACCACACCACTGAAACAAGGCCTGCAAATTAAACTACTATGGGACAGATCTTTAAAAAAAAATACATTTCACACTTCTAGCAAAATCTGTTGAGACAAGTCTAGCTTTTTTTTTTCTATTTTTAATAGGCCTTTATTTATGTTAGAAAGAGGAAGGCAGCAGGATAGAGAGATAGAAACATCAATGAGAAAAAAAAAAAAACATCAATCAGCTTCCTCCTGCATGCCCCCTACCAGGGATAGAATCCACAACCCGAGCAGGAGCCCTGACCAGGAACTGAACCTTTAGGTCCATAGGTCGATGCTCAACCACTGAACCACACTAACTGGGTATGGGGGACAGTTATTGATGTGATTTGTTATTTTCTTTTTTTAAATATATTTTATTGTTTTTTCACAGAGAGGAAGGGATAGGGATAGAGAGTTAGAAACATCAATGAGAGAGAGAGAGACATCGATCAGCCGCCTCCTACACACCCCCTACTATGGTTGTGCCGCAAGCAATGTATGTGCCCTTGACCGGAATCGAACCTGATACCTTTCAGTCCACAGGCCTACACTCTAAACACTGAGCCAAAAACGGTTTCAGCTGTTATTTTCTTTATTGCAAACCAAACTCCTCTTCCTTCTTTTAATTTACTCCCCTAAGGAGCTGATCAAACGCCCATTGTTCCATTCTCATCGGAGCCTTCCCTTCCATGTGCTAAACAGCTCAAATTATTTGGACATTCACTACTCTTGTATCATTTCAATAGCAACTGTTAATCATTCACCTAAATTTCACTGGTCATCTATAAACCAGCTATTCCTCAAGCCAGGTAATCGCCCTGTTTACGCTCTGCTCTTGTTCTAATTAAAACAGGGCCTCGGACTATTAGAATGTATCGTCTCGAGATAAGTGGCACAGGAAAGCTCTACTTAAGCATAAAATATTATATTTTGACGGAGAAAATTATTTAGAGCATTATACTCCCAAATGAGGTATTTCTTGACTGTCAAGCTCTTCTTATTCCCGTGGAGAAGTTGTTTATTCCTAGGGAGGAGAATAATTTTTGATTATTACCTAAACCAATACACAGGCATACAGTATTTCCCGTGATTTGAATATGATAAGACTCTTTTTGGAGAATTAGCAGATATAGGCAGACAGCTTCTCTGGAAGTACCGTTCTATTTTCATCTAAATCCAGCCCTTTCGATACACTTGTTTTACCTCCATTTCATCCTGAGGAATGAGGGCTTTAGCTCTCCTTCCAGGAGACATTAAAGGAAACGCTCCAACGGAAACTCTTTAAGGATTATCTAGGTCACATTCACAGCCTGTAACAGGCGTGGTGAGAACCTTCTCTTCCTTTCCCAGCTGACAGGGGCTGTGTCGTGTGAGGGAAGATGAATAAGGAATCGTGGCTTCTCAGTCTTCTTCTCACATTTTCCTCTGCCCCGGGGTGGTGTTTTGTGTTGTTTTTTTTTTTTTTCCCAGCTTTTTCAGATTCACAAACTTAATTTCACTGCTTTACAGTGTAAGAGGGCTCTAGTCCTGCTGAATTGGTTCCCGCGGTTCTAAAACACAGGGGACTGCGACAGAAGCCACCGTGTGAAGACATCAATTTGTATTTTTAAGAGTTTTCAGTGGAAGAAACACTAATACCTGCTCATCAGAAACACCTGCCCTCCGGCGATAAACATTATAGAAATCTAGAGTTATTTCGTTCCTCCAACAAATCCAACATGGCTCTTGAACCTGAAGTGCACTCTGACAGACACCCTGACTTTCACAGGGAACCCGAAATGCAGTGGTACCTCGAAATACGAGTGCCCTAACATACGAGATTGTTGAGATACAAGCCATGGAGTGAGTGATTTTTGCTTTGAAATACGAGCAACAGTTGAGATACAAGTAATCGCGGGGATCGGCCGGCTGCACACGACCCACCAGTTTACCTCGACTCCAGTGTCTCAAAGTTTCCCACGCCTCAAGGTAACGGAACAAATTAAACTCGTATCTCGAGGTACCACTGTGCAATGGCAGCAGCACGGTGTCTCAGCCTCCACACAAAACTCCCTGCACATCTTTCTTGTCTTGCTCAGGTGAATAGAATTCATTGGACATATCAGTCCTGGTCCCCTGGAGTGCCTCACCTCATCCCATGTCCCTGACCCATGACTCCTCAAAACTGCCTCTGCCCAATTGCTCACAGTTGTGTTGAGAACCAACCATTTAGTCCCATAACCAGGAACAGTCCGAAATGATTTGTCAGCCGTAGGTCTTATTCGCCTCATTGAAGCCATAGGTCATTGTTTGAGCTCTTCTTCCAGATGCCCCTTCATTAATTAAGATGCCTTACTATAGCATTCCTCTGACTGACAGGTGCCTGTGGTTAACAGTACAACACAAATGCTTTGATGTGCATGCGTGTAGGACATGAGAGGGATATAATTATGTATTTATCCAAGTCATGAGGACTTTGTGGTCCTACCCACACATACTGACATAAAGTCTGTTCTTGGGGGCCCTTCACCAGATACACCCATGAATTCCAAGAAGTTTGTAGGTGGAAAATGATTTCTTTTAGCTCCAGGAAACGTCTATACTCATGTGCTTCCAGCCAGAACAGTGCAGTGGTTTAAAGATTTCCGCTCATGCCCTAGCCAGTTTTCTCAATGGTGAGAGCATTGGCTTCTGGAATGAAGGGCCTTGGGTTCAATTCCAGTCAAGGTCACCTACCTCAGTTGCAGGCTCTATTCCTGACCCTGGTCAGGGCACGTGTGGGAGGCAACCAATCAATGTATATGTCTCTCTCACATCAATGTTTCTTTCACTCTGTCTCTTCCCTTCCCTTCCACTCTCTCTAAAAATCAATGGGTAAAATATCCTCAGGTGAGGATTAACAAAAACAACAACAACAACAACAAAATATTTGCTTTCACCTTGAAAGCAATAATACAGCAGGAAAAACACATAATTTTTTAAATGTTCAGACAATGAGCAAATAGCACACAACTGTGAAATTTGAGAGGTAGCAGATAGAATGAGTTCAGGGTGGACCCTGGCCTTATGGGCAAGTGATAGAACATTATATCCCTATCATGTCCTATAAGACCTATAGATCAGCAGTTCTCAACCTGTGGGTCGAAATCCCTTTGGGGGTCAAACAACCCTTTCACAGGGGTCGCCTAAGACTATTGGAAAACACCTATTTCCCATGGTTTTAGGAACCAACACACCACTCCTCGGTGTAGCAAAGTGTAGCAATGTAGTTTACTGTTGTCATATGAAGACTGTTACTCATGCTACATCACGATTCAAGACAAAATTTCATTTATTTGTAATTAGAAATAAATATTTCACAATATATAATTACATATTGTTTTTGTGATTAATTACTATGCTTTAATGATATTCAATTTGTAACAATGAAAATACATCCTGCCTATCAGATATTTACTTTACAGTTCATAACAGTGGCAAAATTACAGTTATGAAGTAGCAACGGAAATAATTTTGTGGTTGGGGGTCACCACCACATGAGGAGCTGTCTTAAAGGGTCACGGCATTAGGAAAGTTGAGAACCACTGCTATAGATGAAGGTGAAAGAGCTCAGGTGGGGAACTGATCAACATTCCAAACTGCTTAAATATATAGGATATTTGATCATAGACCAGGGAGCTGAAAAGAGGTAGAATTCTGCATGAAAGCTTGTTGGGGTCCAAGGTGGCAATGGGAGGTTAGCGAGAAACTGGGGGCTGTTTGATTTGCATACGTTAATCACGTGGAGGCCTGACTAACAGATATTAATGGGAAGCTGAGACCTGGACAGTAACACCGGAATCCATGCAGACATTGAGACATGGCCGTTCTGACCCAGTGGAAGTGAAAAGGCCTTATTGAACTTCTTAAGCATTCTATGGACCTCAGGTGTTCAAGACCAAGGCTTAGAGTAAGAATCACACATCAGACGGGCACCAACAATTGTACCATTTTCCAGATGAGGAAAAGAGCAAGAGGCTTAGAAAGATGCTCAAAATCTGCTCCAAACTCTTCCTTACATTTTGGATCATGATGGTTTCTAATATACTGACTCACTAACACATCAGCATATGTTATAATGCTTGATTATAGAAATATACCTCAATCTAGGCAATAGTATGTTTGGGAGTTTGGAAGAAAAACAAAGACACTTACTTATTTGAATCCAAGAATAATTAAATGAGAAGAAACAAAAGGAAAGACCATGAGTCTACATGGTTTTTGTCCTTTGAAACTGAAAAAATAAAAAGTAGGTATAAAAAATTCCATGATCTTTCCTCCTTGCAAATGCTTTTCGGAGAGTTAGCATATTTCAATAATTCTACTTTCCTCTGATTAAATTTCTTGGGTGAGAAAATAACTCTTGACATCCTTAGAAAAACCCAGAATGTCTCTGTGGAGGCAAACTCAGTGAGTCGCGATTTGGAGACAAAAGGAAGAGAAAAGCAACTGGTGCTTTTACCTAATGGGCAAAGATGTAAATGAGCAGCGTTAAATCAAAGGGAAGAAATGAGCACCTGGTTTTGAGCGCTGCCAGGGCGCATAAGAATGATAGAGTCCATCTGTCTGAGACGGTAGAAACGTGTGACCTCGGGAAGAGATGGAGAGGGGATCCTTTAAAGATGAGAAATGAAAACGTCACCAACATTTTTGAGGAAATACTGCTTCCAAGGAGCAGATTAATGAGGCAGAAGCCACGCCGCAACTGTCAGCCGCTGAATTATTAACGGAGGAGAAGCAGAATCTGGGGACAGGTGCGGGCTTGTCCGGAAACTGAAAAATCTTCCACCAAAACTCCAAGCGGAATCACAGGGAGCTTCATTTGACTTCTCACTGAACTTGTAATGGTTCCTCTGCCTTAGATCTTAATGTGGAAGAGGGCATCTCTCTTCACACATCTGTACCCACTGCCTTTCAAAGAGGGAGAGTCAGGCATCTGTGTCAATAATTGCAGGTGGGCCGAGACCGGTTTGGCTCAGTGGGTAGAGTGTCGGTTTGCTGACTGAAAGGTCCCAGGTTCGATTCCGGTCGGGGGTATGTACCTTGCTTGCGGGCACATCTCCGGTGTGGGGTGTGCAGGAGGCGGCTGATCGATGTCTCTCTCTCAACGATGTTTCTGACTTTCTATCCCTCTCCCTTCCTCTCTGTGAAAAATCAATAAAATATATTTAAAAAAAAAAAGAATTGCAGGTGGGAAAGGGGGAAAGAAAGATAGGCCTTACCTGCAATCATCATCTATGTGCTTCCGGTCTGACACCTCAAATGGGAGTGCGACTTGGGAAAAACAAACACTTTTTCTAGCAGGTGAAACAAATCATGGATTCAAACTTGTGCTCTGGGTCAAAAGAACAAAGTTTACATGCAAACATATTTCATGCATGACCATGAGCAATTCGAAGACCTTGAGCTGACATTTTTTCATTTGGAAATGCCTCCTGATGAGGTTATATAGTGATGATTAAAATTCAGAGAATACAGCTATCCTTTTCCTTTTTCTGGAACATCTGTGTGGGTTTCTGGATTTCCTCTGCTCTGTGTTTTCCCTCCCAGATTCCACCGAGAGCCTGGCTTCTCTACCTCATTCTGCTGAGCAACAAAAAAACCCACTTGAGATCCCTAGTTAGGGAGGAAGTCAAACTCACACAGGACAGTTTGCAGCCCTGCACATCAAAAATGAGCAATTTATCCAACTCTTGGTCCCAAAAAATCAGGACCCCTCGCAGAAGGCTTCGTTTGATTTTCTTCAATAATGATAAACATGTAGGATCTACAATGTCATTAGTCAATCTGGATGGAGTAGTTCAGAAAATTAGCCTAAAATCGATAGCAGCCAGTTACCCTAATGCCAGGATGTAAAACAAATTTAACGTAAAAAAACACGCTGATTTCTGTGGTTCGTACTTTACGGCGAGTCTTCTCTATCTCACACATATATTGTTGTGTATGTAAGTATGTCTATTAAATATTTTATCAGGCGTTACTGTAGTAACAGTCTAATCAACAGTGCTTTAATCTCTTTGTTATTTGTAAGGATACACTTATGCATAAAATAGGACGTGCGTTTATGCACGCATGTGCATAATTTATACTATTCCGTTCATAAATTAAAGAAGAGATTCATAATTACTATTGTGGAGGCTGCCATGTACCGCACGGCGCCCCTTTAGGAGTGAAAGGCTCATTCTTTCACCTGAGGGGAGCGCTGCCAAGATGACCCTGGGCCCTCAGTTGTCAGTCTTCCTTGTGAATTGGCTCAGCTGAAAAAAAAAAATCAAGAGTATTCAGGCCGAAACCGGTTTGGCTCAGTGGA
The DNA here is from genome assembly GCA_004026805.1 of Lasiurus borealis. Taxonomy (NCBI): domain Eukaryota; kingdom Metazoa; phylum Chordata; class Mammalia; order Chiroptera; family Vespertilionidae; genus Lasiurus; species Lasiurus borealis. The sequence goes on along the minus strand of PVJN01026691.1, from coordinate 16,037 downwards.
TAGAGCGTCGGCCTGCGGACTGAAAGATCCCAGGTTCGATTCTGGTCAAGGGCACGTCCACTGATTGCAGGCGCATCCCTAGTAGGGCATGTGCAGGAGGCAGCTGATCGATCTCTCTCTCATCGATGTTTCTAACTTTCTATCCCTCTCCCTTCCTCTCTGTGAAAAATCAATAAAATATATTTTTTTAAAAAAAGACTATTCAGAGAGATGCCAGTTTCCTGTGATACCCTACACGCTGCAGTTGATCATCACGAGGATACAAAGGCTCAGACTCCCACTCTGCGTCAGATGGACAAACTCCTTCGTCAGCTGCTAATGCTAAGAACGCTCCCTTCTAAAAACCCTGCTTTTGCTTTCTGAGGAAAACCACCTGGAACAAGTGCCCGGAAGGAAGGGTTGGTGGAAATGAGGAGAGAGGGGAGGTGTTTAACAACAGACGCAAAAAGCATACCAAATCATTGCAATTAGGGGAAGTGAATGGAAGAGGAAGAGGCTGAGATGAAATATGAGGAAGGCGTCTTCCCTGATGGAGGGGTGGTGTCCCCTGTATAGAGAGCACAATGTTCACTTGTGCTATCGCTGGAGGCCACTCATGCTAAAATGTTGACTCATCCTCTGCTTAGCTTGTGTGTCTGTGCACAGGACACTTACGTGCTCTAATATTTAAGGGGAAGTCAAGTGAGAGAGCATGCGCCTGGCACCTACCACCATGTCCAATTCATAGCAAGCACTAAATAAGTAAACAAACAAATTGTGAAAGTTATCATTGTTAGCTAAGCTAGCCTCAGAGCCAAGGTTCAATGAGGCATCTATGATAGTAAAAGTGTAACATGCTAATTAGACTGGACAGCCGAATGACCTTCCAGATGTCCTTCCAGACAAAGCCTTGGCAGCAGCGGGAGGGGTGGGGGGTAAGACAGGTGGTTAGGGTCTATCAGGCAGGCAAGCGAGCATTTAGGGGCAAATCAGGCAGGCAGGTGAGTGGTTAGGGGCAATCAAGCAGGCAGGCAGGTGAGTGGTTGGGAGCCAGCAGTCCTGGATTGGGAGAGGGATGTCTGACTGCCGGTTTAGGCCTGATCCTGCAGGGTCCCAGGTTGCGAGAGTGAGCAGACCAGGCTGAGGGACACCTCCCCCCCCCCCCCCATGAATTTTGTGCCCTGGTCCTCTAGTTTTTCATGTAATTTCCTTTTCCATTTTGCTTTATAATACAGAATTATATGCCCATTTACAAAGCAGAGGATACACATAGTGATTATTTGTTCACAAAGCAGTAACCCCCAACCCCCCTCCAAAGGACTTATCATAGTTTTTTTTAAGGATAGGGTGCTTTCATTTGCCAACACCAATGCCTACTTGACTTTTCTCTATCCTATTCTATCCCTGAAAATGGATCTATATGGGTATCTCCTTTGCTTTCTGCCTGCCATATAGGTCTGGCCAATGGGAGATACCAAAATTGAGGTCATAGGGTGAGAGGAGATTCAACTCAGCGTGTTTATTTCCCACAAATCTTTTCATACCAGCACACTGTGGGCCACTGTGTCCCTTCACAGAAATTAATATCCATCACACTCACTCTGTGGTCCAATATTTTTTATTTCCTCAGTCTTCATGTTCGTCATATATTTCTGGTATAGTTATATCTAATTCCCTCCTTCTTTATTGTTAGCTTGTATTCTGCCCAGACATTGCTAAATAGTGACATTGCAAAGTTGTTTCCAAGTACCCAGCTAGAATGCTCCATCTCCTTCCTCCTCCTGCTAGAATCTTGACTAACCTGAGTTTTCCTGGGGATAAAAATGTGGTTTTATTCAGAAATGATATTTTAATCTATAATGTTTTTTTTTTAGAATCTGTTATCTTCAACCTGTGGAACATCAAATGATTGGTTCTGAATTCAATATGAAATCTCTCTACCTTTATAAAGTAAACGTGTGTACTCAGCTCTATGTGTGTCTAAAATGAGCAAATATATTGATAAAAGTTATTTTTACAATGTAGAGACCTCAACCATTAGGTTCACTTACAGTGAGAAATGCTTTAGTTCTTAGGGTGTGTTTTTTGTTTCAAACTTTATACCTCTAAGAGACAAAAATCTATGTTTTTCATTTTGGCTAACATAAAAAAATAAAGCTAAGCAAATGTTTTAAGCAGTGCACCAACAATAACAACAGCAAAAACAAAAAATGTCTTTATTCTCAAATATATTCATTACGACTCGCTCAAGATTGAAAATGGCCCTCAAATCCAAAAAAAAATTAATAATAGAAAGCATGATAAATCGAACTACTAAAATATCATGTGGGCACTAAAACTAGTTTTATGAAAAGGAGGAGGAGTATTTCAGTGAAAGATTATGTCTGCATCTTAGATGAGAAAATATCAGGATACTCATTTTTTTTTTTAGTATATTTTTCTTGACTTTTCACAGAGAGGAAGGGAGAGAGATAGAGTTAGAAACATTGATGAGAGAGAAATTTTGATCAGCTGCCTCCTGCACACCCCCTACTGGGGATGTGCCCACAACCAAGGTATGTTCCCTTGACTAGAATTGAACCTGGGACCTTTCATTCCACAGGTCGACGCTCTATCTATTGAGCCAAACCAGTTTCAGAAGGATATTCATTCTAAAGTGTGAAAATTTCTGAAAGAAAATACTGGTACAAAACAGTTACTGTGATTGAATACCAGGTGTAAGGTAAGGGTAGTATGATCTGCTATTTCAAGTTTTTTGAACTCCTAAATTCACAATAATGAACATAGAATTCATTGTCAGAAAAAGTATACATGGTTTTCTCATATCTGAAGTGAAAAAATATTTATTACAACTATTTAAAATTGTATTCAAAAGGATGAATTTGTTTTAAGACTATATCTAAACTATTCTGGTATTAGAATTTAAAGAATGAAGTGAACAGCCCCAAAATTACTATGTATTTTTTTTAATAAAGGCCTTTCTTAGTCATAGAAATGTGGATGAAAAGAATATAACAGGTTTCATCCTAATTTCCTCTGAATTATACTTAATTAATGTACTGATCTCAGTGTTACCTCTTAGAACTGAGTCATTTTTATAAGAAACCATATCAGTTTGATATAAATTTTCAAAGACATAGAAGTACAAATAGAACAATGCAGGAGATTTCAGAACAAAATTGTCTTAATTCCCTGGGATTTAACTCAGTCTTTTTTGTAGCTTTCACATATTTCTATTTCAATATTGCCAGAGAAATCATAGGAACTTGGCTTGATGTTAATGTTAGGCTAGGAATAAAAAAATATTTAAGATGTATTTTTTCATCCTCCTTTTTAAAAAGTTTTATTGAATTTATTGGGATGACACTGGTTAATAAAATTATATAGGTTGCAGAATTCTATAATACATCATCTGTATATTATATTGTATATTCACCACCCAACGGTCAAGTCTTCATCCATCATCATTTGGGGTGGGGGATATATATTAGACCGTTTGCACAAGACCCAAACTGTATCTGCAAACAAGTTACATCAGCAAACAATAAAACACAAAGAACCTCTGTATGATAGCAGTGCATCAGGGAGGGTTTATCACAATTTGGAAATGTTGGTAATTCTGGTCTTCCTCAAAGGAATTCTTTCTACTTTCCCTTATTTAAGGAAGGCCTGATAGACTATCTGGTACCTAAATCAAATCATTTATAAACATGTTATGAATTACCAAAATGCTTTCATTATATGCATCCATCATAGGTCCTCTTTGTCAGTGAAGGCAGAAACACTCCACATGGACATGATAAAGTTTATTTGCTATTCTTATCTTTTGTTAATTCAGGTGATTTCTGTTATTCATAATTAAAAACAGCACTAGAGGCATGAGTGGGGGTGGGGGGCGGAAGAGAGGGTATCCTTCAGCCCAGCCTGCTCCCTCTCCAATCTGGGACCCCTTGAGGGATGCCCGACTGCCCATTTAGACTTGATCCAAGTAGGCTATGGCCACAGAGAGAGCAGGGAGAGGCTTGGGTTGCCCTAGCGATAGAGGCTTATTGCCCCTAACTGCCCTCCCCTCAGGCTTGATCACCCACAACTGCCCTCCCTTGCAGGCCTGGTTCCTGCCAACTGCCCTCCCCTGCTGACCATGTTGTGGTGGCCATTTTGTGTCCGCATGGGGGGGCAGGATCTTTGACTACATGGGGGCAGTCATCTTGTGTGTTGGAGTGATGGTCAATCTGCATATTACCCTTTTATTAGATAGGATAGAGGCCTGGTGCATGGGTGGAGGCCAGCTGGTTTGCCCTGAAGGGTGTCCTCAATCAGGTTGGGGGTTCCCTTGGGGCGTGGGGCGGCCTGGGTGAGGGGCTTGTGGTGGTTTGCAGACAGGCCACACACCCCCAGCCACCCAAGTGGAGTCCCTGGTATCTGGGATTTATTTATCTTCTACAATTGAAACTTTGTAGCCTGGAGTGGAGCCAAGCCTTCTGCTCACACAGCCATTGAAACTTTGTTGCCTTAAGTGGAGGCCTGGGCCCACCATGGTGTGCGGAAAGCTTGGCTTCCTCCATCACCAAGGGCAACCCAAGCCTCACTCTGTGGCAGCAGTCATTGAAACTTTATTGCCTTAAGCAGAGGCCTCAGCTGGCCAGGCTTTGGGGAAAGTGTGGCTTCCTCTATCGCCAGGGGCAACCCAAGCCTCTCTCCTACTCTCTCTGTGGCTGTAGCCATCTTGGTTGGGTTAATTTGCATACTTGCTCTGATTGGATGGTGGGTATGGCTGCTGGGCATGGCTGCTGGGTATAGAGGAGGTATGGTCAATTTGCATATTACTATTTTATTAGATAGGATTATAATAGTGACCCATGTTGATAATTTGTACCAAGTAAACCTAAATCAAATCATTTATAAATATGCTATGAATTACCAAAAATTAAGGATATTTTCAATTCAATAGGATTAAATTGGTTGGCCTGAGTTTTCTTTCTAATTTCATCTTTCCTGAATTCTATACTAAAAATATTTCCAACTTCTTGAGATTGTCAACCCCTCTACTGAAATATCTAGAAATAGCTCATTTCTTTCCTATTCTTTTTTTTACCTGAGGACATATATTTTTTTTTTTACCATTGAGTTTTTAGTGATAGTAAAAGGGAGGGAAGGCAGAAGAAAGAGAGAGAGAGAAAGGGAGAGAGACATCAATGTGGGAGAGACACATTGATTGGTTGCCTCCCGCACATGCCAATACTGGGGCTAGGGACTGAACCTGCAACCCAGGTAAGTGCCCTCCTCTCATCGTTGAGCAAATGATCCAGGGCTCCTTCCTATCCTTTTTTTTAAAAATACATTTTTATTGATTTCATAGAGGAAGGGAGAGGAAGAGAGAGGACCATTAATGAGAGAGAATCATCGATCTGCTGCCTCCTACTCCTATTCACCCCACAGTGGAGATCAATCCTACAATCCAGGAATGTCCCCTGATAGGAATCAAATTGTAACCTCCTGGTTCATAGGTAGACACTCAATCAGTGAACCACACCATCTGGGCTCTTCCTATCCTTCCATGTACCTAAGTTTCCCTTACCTTTATTGGACAATAAAAATTACCCTTGTTCTCTCAAAAAAACAATTCAAATGTTACCTCTTGTGTGGCGCGTACCCCAGTTACAGTTAAACTTTTTTTCTCTTACAGAATTCTACAAGCCTATATGTTAGCATTCATCATACTGGATTGTTGTTGTGCATGGTTATAAGTTCGTGTCAGGCTTACTCTCTACAGGTCTGGCTGGGAGTGAACTTGACCTCGGTGTTTCCCATTGTACAGTGATGCTTCCTTTAAACTCTAGCCTTAGGTGCTTGTTTGCTATTTGGGAGCACACCTCACTTTGTGGAGCTGGGTAGTCGGGCAAGTGTTAAACCTGTGTGACTCAAATGCTAGGAAAGATTGGCAGAGGTGTGAGGCACCCACTTCTCTGTATCAAAGTGTGACCCATAGATGCCGCAGATCTTGCTTCTGGAAGCCATATGTGTACCCTGCAGGTAAGGAGGCGAAAGAAGCTATGTGCTCACTGTGGAAGCTATGTGCTCTCTGTGCAAGCCGGCAGGTCTCTCGGTGAAACGAACAAACACTCTCTCTGTTGAATTCATTGCCCTGTGCACTTTATAAAGCTAAGTACATGTAGCGCTAGATTAAAGCCTCCTTTTGTGAGTCTGATTACCACCTACCGCCCATCCCAGAGCTTCGGTGCTACAATTATGCACATACAAAACATGTATTTATGGTAATTTGCCTAAATTTCTATTTTTTAGTAAATGATGTGCTATGCTTCTCCTTACAGAAAACTTTCTTTTAATATCTAGTTCCTGGAAAATTTCTCATCTAATGGGTTTGTAATACAGTTTACTTTTATAAACTGTTTAAAAGAAAAGAACAACAGAGCAAGCATTAGAAAGAGCCTGTCATGGTGTCTTTGTGTCTCGTGGTTTGGTTGCTGTTTTCCCAATACAATTGAAGTCTCTTTTATAAGCTGTACACAACCTCTGCATTTACCTTGATTCAAACTGACACGGTAAGAAGCTTAATTACCCAGAATGACATTCTCCAAGTAAGCCATAATGACTTCCTATCTTATTAACTTTGTTGCTGGCGTTATCTTGGCCAATCAAGAAGCCTCCAGAATGCCAAAGGTCAACCTTGTCTCTTGCCCTCATAATCTATACATTGAAATATCTGGATAGATTTAGACACAGTCCATTGTGAGGTTTGAGCACACCATTAGACAACAGAATTCAGAGATGTTTGTTGGTTCTGCCCTTTGCATTCAGAAAGGGCTCAGTCTGAGACAACAGATAATATATAAAGGAGCTTCTTTAAATTTATCTAGTTATGTGGTTCACACCTCAAAAGATTAGTAGGTTAATTTAGCCATGCATATTGCCATTCTCCTCATTTAAAGAGCTGGAACAATCTTTAATAAGTAGTAAGTTATTGACCATAATGTGTGTTTCATTTTATAGAGCTGAAGTTGAGGAATGGAGGTTTTATTTTATTTTTTTATATATTTTATTGATTTTTCACAGAGAGGAAGGGAAAGGGATAGAAAGCCAGAAACATCAATGAGAGAGAGAGACATCCATCAGCTGCCTCCTGCACGCCCCCTACTGGGGATGTGCCTGCAACCAATGTACATGCCTTTGACCAGAATGGAACCTGGGGCCCTTCAGTCCCCAGGCCAACGCTCTATCCACTGAGCCAAACCGGTTTTGGTTGGAATGGAGGTTTTAGATAAACCAAAGAGGAAAGATAAATTATATACTAGAAAATTGACAAATGACCAGCAATCACACAGAACATAGAGTTTGGAGACCATAGGCAAGACAGGACTTAAAAAGTCTAAATTTAGGCAGTTTAGGAATAAGAATGGGTAAGAAATGTTTTCTAATTTAGATGGAAAAGTTCTTATAATGGGCATATGTTGCTATTGTAAATGACCAACAACATCCTGGAATCTGGAGATGAGAATTAGTCATTAACTAGACTTACAATGGTGATGATTACTAGTTCTGACAACAAACTTTCATTTGATTTAATTCATTCTTTTGAATTTTACAAATTTTGCTGAGAGGACCCATGATTTAGTTCCACTGTTCAGCAGAGATTGGTCCCAACACCCATTGCTAGGGCTTTCCTGGCCTAGACTTTTTAAAATCTCAAAGGATACTGGAAAGAAAGGCAGTTTATTTATTTTTTTTAATGAAAGTCAGGACATATTTAGCTGGGAATGAACAGCTCCATTCTAAAAAAAAGATCAGGATCACAGTCATGCAGGTCACATACAAATGATGATATAGCAGTCCCCGACCCTTTCTGTGACAAGAATTAAAAAACAAAAAACGTTCATGATTGAAGGTAAGCCAATGAATATAATGTCAAAATTTAGAGTGAAATCAATAACAATATACCAGCAAGGCCATAATGCTCTTTGTAATTCCTCTAAATCCAAAACGAAACAACCACCAAACAAAAACAGCACTCATTATTTTATTGATGGTTTCTTGTGCTGTACAGAAGCTCTTTATTTTAATGTAGTCCCATTAGTTTATTTTATCTTTAATTTCCATTGGCCGTATCCATCAAGAAGATTGATCCGTAAACATGTTGCTATGAGAGATGTCTGAGATTTTGTTGCCAGTGGTTACTTCTAGGATTTTTATGGTTTCATGTCTTACATTTAAGTCTTTTATTCATTTTGAGTTTACTTTTTGTGTATGGTGTAAGTTGCTGATCTAATTTCATTTTTTTTTGCATGTATCCATCAAATTTTCCCAACAATGTTTAATGAAGAGACTGTCTTGATTCCATTGTATGCTCTTGCTTCCTTTGTCAAATATTAAATGAGCATAATTGCTTGGGTCAATTTCTGAGTTCCCTATTCTGTTCCATTGGTCTATATGCCTGTTCTTGTGCCAGTACCAGGCCGTTTTGAGTACCGTGGCTTTGTAATATAACTTGATATCTGGTATTGTGATTCCTCCAACTTGATTCTTCTTTATCAAATCGCTGCAGCTATTCGGGGTCTTTTTTGATTCCATATACATTTTAGGAGAGTTTGCTTTAGCTCTATGAAATTCAAAGTTGGTATTTCAATTGGGATTGCATTGAATATGTATATTGCCTTGAGTAGTATGGACATTTTAATGATGTTGATTCTACCAATCCATGAACACAGTATATTCTTCCACTTGTGTATCTTCCTCTATCACTTTTTGCAATGTGTTAGAGTTTTCCAAATACAGAGCTTTTACCTCTTTGGCTAAGTTTATTCCTAAGTATCTAAATGTTTTTGTTGCAATGGTAAATGGTGTTGTTTATTTGGTTTCCTTTCCTGAGAATTCATTTTTGGTGTGTAAAAATGCCATAGATTACTGGGTATTAATTTTATATCCTGCTATGTTGCCAAATTCATCTATTAAACCTACTAGTTTTCTGATGGAGTCTTTAGGGTTTTCTATGTACTGTATCATGTCATCTGTTCACTCCATGGGAGAACATATTTGCCAATAACACATTGATAAGGGTTAACCTCCAAAATACACAGGGAACTCATACAACTTAGCAAAAGAAAGATAAACAACCTTAATTAAAAAATGGGCAAAATAACTCAATGGATACTTCTCCAAAATGGACATGCAGAACGCCAAAGGGATGTGAAAAAGTGCTTAAAGTCACTGATCATCTGAGAGATGCAAATCAGTGTGACAGTGAGGCACCACCTCACACCTGTCAGAATGGCTATCATTAACAAATCAACAAACGATAAGTGTTGGTGAGGATATGAAGAAAAGAGAATTCTCATGCACTGCTGGTGGGAATGCAGACTGGTGCAGCCACTGTGGAGAATAGTTTGGAGTTTCCTCAAAAAATTAAAAATGTAACTACCATTTTACCCAGTGATCAACTAGGAATATATCCTCCATCAGATACATGGTTAAGTAGGATGACTGAAACACTTGTTAACAAAGGTCTTAGCTATATGGGCGTTTGTAACTCTCCAATTTGTAGTCTTATTTATGTTGTGTCTCTTTATAGCAAAAGGGCCTTGGTCATGTAGGGAAGTGCCAAAGATCGCAGGGAGTTTTATTTTTCATTTTCTAATAACATTTTTGTGGAGTTTTAATAATGTTTCCAATTATCTGGCTGTGGCATCAACCTATGGGGATTCCAATTGATGCCGCATCCTTTGGGCTTATGATGGCAGAGGATATAGTTAACCTGAGCGAACTTTAGCAGGTCCGCTCATCCTTTCCTCTTCAGGAAGTTCTTACAAAAAAAGCCAGTATATAGCAAGAAGCATGCCTATCTTCCTCTCTCTTTCTTGCTGACTACGACTATTTCTTTTATATATATATATTTCTTTATTGATTTCAGAGAGGAAGGTAGAGGGTGAGAGAGATAGAAACATCAATGATGAGAGAGAATCATTGATCAGCTGCCTCCTGCACACCCCCCAATGGAGATCAAGCCCACAATCCGGGCATGTGCCCTTGTCCAGAATCGAACCTAGGACCCTTCAGTCTGCAGGCAGATGCTCTATCCACTGAGCCAAACTGGCTAGGGCTTCCACTATTTCTTTAAGAGGGGAAAATTGATACCACAACCCACATAGTTATGTAGCAGATATTTTTTTCTGCATCTTCTGGATTTGTGGTTCCCAAATTTCCACCTTTATAAGACTAACTTTGGTATTTTGATAAAATGCATAAACATATCCTCTCATAATCTGAATTAAGTTGTATAATAAACTAAGGTATATGATCCTACATTTAATTTAAAAAAAACAATTGTTTTTTTTTAAAGCAACCTCATATTGGTGGACCATATGCACTCACAGAAGACATTGCTTAGCCATTGTAGAAATAAGATGTGCTGTGCTTAGAACACAATATATTCTTTTCTTCAAGGAAAAAAGGGAAAAGCCAGGCGAGAAAGAAGCATAAAAGGAGCTGCAAGATGAAAGCATGTGGCAAGAGAAAGGAGTGGCGATATAAAATATTGAGAACTTTTTATCTCTCATGCATTCTGCAAGGCATTTTATGTACTTTATAGGATTCAGGGGAAAATCTCCATTTTCCATATCAGAAAAGGGAGATTCAGTTCACTTAATGATTCAGTCAGGGGTCCCATAACGTCTAAGTAGCGGAATGAGAATCTTGTACCATGTCTGTCTTTCTAATAAATAAAAAAAATCAATGATTTTACCTGGACAGTACAGAAGATTGAAAAATGTGTGCACGCATAATTATAAAGCAGACGAGACAAAAGGCACTCCATGATATAAACACAAATACTTAAGAAGTTAGTGAAATTGCTGAAACTGGTTTGGCTCAGTGGATAGAGTGTCGGCCTGGGTATGAAAGGTCCCAGGTTTGATTCTGGTCAAGGGCATGTATCTTGGTTGCGGCACATCTCCAGTAGGGGGCGTGCAGGAGGCGGCTGGTCTATGTCTCTCTCATCCATGTTTCTAACTCTATCCATCTCCCTTCCTCTCTGTAAAAAAATCAATAAAAAATATTTAAAAAAAAAAAAGAAGTTTGTGAAATAGCACAGTGATTGCTAGGGTAGGCATATAGGCTGTTTTCTTCCGAAAGGTTAATTAAAGGCTCAATCAAGAAGATCAGTGTAACCTGGCTGGTGTTGTTCAGTGGTTAAGCCTAAATTTATGAACCAGGAAGTCACTATTTGATTCCCCATCAGGGCACATGTCTGGGTTGTGGTCTGAATCCCCACTGGGCTTATGCAGGAAGCAGCTGATCAATGAAACTTGAAACTTCATCGTTGAAGTTCCTCTCTCTCTCTCTCTCTCTCTCTCTCTCTCTCTCTCTCCCTTCCTCTGTGAAATCAGTATGTATTTTTTTTTTAAAGAAGATCATTGTATATGGACAAATTTGGCTCCATAATTATTATTTTCATGTTGACATATATGAGAGCAGCAACTACATACAAATACTATGCAGCTATAAAAAAAAAAAAAAGAAGAGGAAGAAGAAAATCTTACCTTTGGGGATGAACATAGAGATTATTATGTGGAGTGAAATAAGCCAGTCAGAGTAAGACAAATACCATATAATCTCACTTTTATGTGGAATCTAATGAACAAAATAGAAACAGGGATGGACATGTGGAACAGACTGACAGCTGTCAGAGTGGAAGGGGATCTGAGGGACTGAATGAAAGAAGGCGAAGATTAACAACAACAACAAAATAAATCAACAACATATATGCATAACACACAGACCCAGACAACAGTGTGTGAGAGCCAGAGGGGTAGGTGGGGGGTGGCTAGGTGGAGGTGGGCAAGGGGGAAGATGGGGAAAGGAACGAGACTTTGCTTGGGATGGCTGTTGCATAATACAGTGTGCATGTGATGTTTTGCTGAGTTGTACACATAAAATCTGTATGTTTTTGTGAACCAATGTCTTCCCAATAAACTCAGTTTGAAAATAAATTAAATGCCAATACCAGGGAAAAAATTTAGAGTCCTAAAAAATCTTAAATATGTAGCCATTTCTTGGTGTTTATAGTGAAAGGGTAAGTAACTTGTTAAAAAGCCACAATTGATGAGCTCTGCTAATAAGACTTTTCATGATGAGATACTTTTTAATGTCTCCTCCTTTTCCTTGGACATTTCCCAAAACACAACCTGAAACCCTTCCTTGGCGAATGTCATATGGATGCTGTGCTGTGCCCGTCATTCAGATCTCCTTTGCACTGAGGCCCTTTTTCTCAGGGGCAGTTGGGCCTGTAGACAGCTGAAGACTCTCAGAGTTTTGCCCCTGGCCCAGGCTGGTGCCCCTCCCACCCAGGCAGCCTGCATCCTCTGACTGGTCTAGATCCAGGTCTAGATGCTGAAAGACAGGAGAATTCTGAAAGACCAGCCAATCACCAACAGTCTTCAAGTGATTGAATTATTGCAACTCAATCACAACTTAGTTCCTCCCTCTGAGCAGCCCTACTGCCCTCATTCCATTACAGTGTTGATCTTGAGGATGCTCCTAATGTGTAATTTTCCAACTATGGGCCTCTTATCCTAGGAACCTGAGTTAAACCATCCAACTCCCATATTAGTTATTCCTTTCAGGTGCTTTAATTTCCTGTATATTTATTACTGTAAATGCTACATTTTGGAGTAATATATTTCAAATAAATACTCTTCAAGGGACAACTCTATACCACTTTCACCTTAAATTGTACCTTCATTAGGAATGCTTATTGAAGGAAATGTCCTAGATAGAATGTATGGAAAATACTTTCCTTCACCATGGGGCAGAGTTGATGACAGTCTTGACTCCAATGAGACGGGAGAAATGAATATAGGAGAAGAGTCTACAGAGAGGGCCACATTTAAGAGGGCTGGGGCTGTTAGTCAAGGCCAACAGCAGGTCCCTCTGTACCTGCAGGGAAGGATCTGTGAAATTAACTACATCATGGTCGAGCATAAGGGGTGAGTGGATCCCAACAGGGAAATGGAAGAGACAGTCACGTCCAGGACAATAGCTATATTGTTTAAGGCCTTGTGGTTAGGAAGTAGTGTTGCTATTATAGAACCAGCCCTTTAGAATGCCCATTCCATCATTTGGTATCAGAAGTATATTCTATTTTATTATCATGAAATACTCCTATGTTTCTATCTGAGGAAGATCTTTAGCTTCCTAAGGTTTGGGGCTAAATGTTATTCCTTTCAGAATTTCTAATACCTGCTGAAAACAGTTTGGCTCAGGGGTTAGAGCAGTGCCCTGCAGACTGAAAGATCCCAGGTTCGATTCCCATCAAGGGCATGTATCTTGGTTGCGGGCCCATCCCCAGTAGGGGGAGTGCAGGAGACGGTTGATTGATGTCTCTCTCTTATCGATGTTTCTGTCTATCTCTCTCCCTTCTTCTCTGTAAAAAAATCAATAAAGTATATATATATTTTAAAAAGGATTTCTAATACCTAGCATGATGCCAGGAAGAGAGCAAGTTCCTTATGTCTTGCTTATCCTTTTCTAAAGAAAAGTTAACCGATTTCCCTCTAAATTAAGTGTTAAAGGGAATGGGACATCATTCTAGAAAGTCACAATAGTTTTGGGGATGAATGGGCAATGGCTGCCATAGCCAAATGCTATTATATTCAGAAAAAAATCAATAAAAATATCTTAGCTGACTGAGCAAGTAAAGGAAGTTAATTTTTAACCACCCTATTTCTTGCCAACACATGGTAAGACCCATTTAAAGGAAATACGAATGTGTGAATGAACTACTAGCATCCTCAAGAGCAAGCATATTAAGAAATAATGTCTTGCCAAAACCGGTTTGGCTCAGTGGATAGATCATTGGCCTGTGGGCTGAAAGGTCCCAGGTTTAATTCCGGTCAAGGGCATGTACCTTGGTTGTGAGCACATCTCCAGTGTGAGGTGTACAGGAGGCAGCTGATCGATGTCTCTCTCTCATCGATGTTTCTAACTCTCTGTCCCTCTTCCTTTCTGTAAATAAATTAATAAAATATATTTTTTAAAAAGAAATAATGTCTTACAATCATGCTAAAAAGTGAAAAACAGATATTCCACATATCTTTGAAAGTAAGGAGGTTACCAAGATGTATTGCCATGGAGAATTCAGCTTCGATGAAAGGAATCTGAGTGAACAAATAACTGGTCTTCGTTAAATCACCATTGATTCTATGACATCAGGTTGAAAATAATGGAGGCAAATTCCTCAAGAAAATGAGAAATGGCAGATCCTAGGTTATGCTAGTTCAGTGGTTCTCAACCTGTGGGTCGCGACCCCTTTGGGGGTCGAACCACCCTTTCACAGAGGTCGCCTAAGACTATTGGAAAACACCCATTTCCCATGGTCTTAGGAACCAACACACCGCTCCTCGGTGTAGCAAAGTGTAGCAATGTAGTTTACTGTTGTCATACTAAGACTGTTACCCATGCTACACCGTGATTCAAGACAAAATTTCATTTATTTGTAATTAGAAAGAAATATTTCACAATATATAATTACATATTGTTTTTGTGATTCATCCCTATGCTTTAATGATGTTCACTTTGTAACAATGAAAATACATCCTGCCTATCAGATATTTACATTATAGTTCATAACAGTAGCAAAATTACAGCTATGAAGTAGCAACGGAAATCATTTTATGGTTGGGGGTCACCACCACATGAGGAGCTGTATGCAAGGGTCGCGGCCTTAGGAAGGTTGAGAACCATTACCCTAGATCATGCTAGTCCATCAGAGAATGGGACACCCAGGTCTTCTCACGGGAAGCCGGTGCGGAAAGTGGAAGGAAAATGTGGCTCACCAGGGAGGGCCTCTGCCAGGTTTCAGAGGCCAAAGAAACAGGCCCCAGATGGAGCCCCGTGGACTTCTGCCACCTCCTCGGCTGGGCTGCGTTCCAGCCATTTGCCTGCATCTGTCAGCGCAAAAGACAGACTCTTTCCCCTCCCACTCTCCTACACGCACCTCCACCGCCCACCCGCTCTCCTCAAAATACATCTTATTTTATTGTCTTATTAGTGAGGGGGGACAAACTCTGGAACCCTCTCCCCACCGAGAGCAGCCCACTCCCTTCTGTACAGGAACTTGCTTCTCTGCCCGGAGCAGGTGTTATTGTGCAAAAATACCGACTACAACTCCTTTAGCTACTATAAAAAGCATTGCTTTTGAAGCCTTCTGTAATTTTGCAGAGCAAATGGCATTAAGAAATTTGCTCTTGCACCTGCCTACTCTTCAGATTTGCATGAATGTTCGTTGCTGTGCAAATGTAGCACAGCGTTCGGTTCTATTTTATGCAAAAAAAAAAAGCAGAGACCCTGTCCATCTGTAAAGCGTCTTCCAAAAGAGTCGCAGCCACTTCCTTCGCTTCGGCACGTGGAAGAATAAATGTTTCAAAAATGTGCCTGCTCAAAGGAATTTTCTACAAGACAAAAGATTCCAAATTGATGGGTGCAGGCTGCGCGCATAGTCTTGTCTCTTTGAGATGTAAGGGTCTGTTTGAATACTCTGCATTCTGAACATTAGGCACTGACTGGTGGGAGAATTTCCTTAATCACATTAAGGTAACAAGCCTCGTCTGGAGTCAATAAAGTGAAGAAATTTCTTCTATTCCAGTACCATCGGTGTTGATATGGTCCAAGAATCTAGAGCTTTCCAAATAGAAAATATTTTAAAAGAATAAGGGGAAAATAGTAGCGAGGGAAATGGAAGCTGAGTTAGATGATGTTCTGAGTACATTTGTTTCTTTGCTTCTTGCACATGTAAATTTTCTCATACACACCATATTGAGTGAAATAGTGAGCTCTCTACAACTTGTTTTTTCCCCACTAAATCTGCTGTGTATGTTCTTAGAACTTCCTCTTCCATAACTTGCTTTATCTCTATGGTCTTATCAGACTTTTATACAGTGGTACCTCGAGATACAAGTGCCCTAAGATACGAGATTTTTGAGATACGAGCCGTGGAGCGAGCGATTTTTGCTTTGAAATACGAGCAACATTTGAGATAGGAGTAATCACAC
>PVJN01026690.1:0-28652 GCA_004026805.1 Lasiurus borealis | reverse complement strand
GTCTTTGAATGATTGTGGGAATATATGAAGCCAGGATTCAAGCAATGAGTATATTTATCTAATGTATTAGTCAAGATGAAATAGGTTAGGCTGCCTATGTAACAAATAGTCCCTAAATCTTATCTATCTTCTGCACAGGACTGGTCTCATGGTCCAGCTGCCTGCAGCGTCCGTGCCTCCAGAAAAGGAGGGGTATGAAGTGAGATTTGGTGAACACAGCATTGCTGTGGCCACATTAAATATAGAATAGGTTACATTAATAGATGGAGACAAGTCTGTGCTGATGGCTTGGGTGTTTGGGAAGAGTGAGCCCAAATGAAGTGAACATAATTCTTCCTGAAGGTCTCTGTCAGACTCCACGCTCAGTTGTGTTTCTACATTTAGCTCATGTGCTCCGTTTTCTTGTTGGATGAGCTAAAATTCTGATAGATTCTTAGACACTCAGTTAGGAGTTACTTCTTCCAATGACCCATTCCTGGTCCACGGCCTTCGTTAAGTGCACTTGCATTTGCATGTTTAACTGCACTTCATCCAGCACTTGGTTACATACAGGCGTGTGGTTTCTAATGATGCCATGCATCTAAGAATTGTTTCCTCAAGTTTATAAGCTACTAGGGACTTGATTTTCTTCTGCTCTCTCATCCAGCAGAGGAGTGAGGACAGGTGGGTGCTCAATAAACTCATGTTTTCCATAGACATTGGTTGAACAAACCAATGAGAAGCATTCACTGGGTGAAGATGAGCAGAGCAGAGCAGCCCTGGTGTAGCAGGTGTGGCTGCACCAAGGTCTCCTTGCTGTGATTCCCAAATGGTTAAGGCCAATGTCGCCAGGCCGTTCGTGATGTGCTGTGGGGCGGGCATTGATTTATCTGTGTCACACTTCTCAGCTCCCGTGGAGCAAAACCAAACCAGGCGAGCCCTGAAAAATAGAATCCTGTAGGCTGTGCCACTTGTCCTCTGAGAAGTGCAAGAGCTTGGGCCCCAGGTCCCTTCATTGCCAGCCTAAGGGAGGCTAATCTGTTCCCTTTCCCCTAAGTCTAGGCTGGAGCATAATGGATAGAAGGCTTAATCACTCCGGCATCAGGATCTGCCTTTCTGTCTGTGCAAATGTTCCTGGGTGTGTAATGTGAACATGCTGCACTCATTTGGAGCCATTGTTCTCTCTAAATGAGAAAATGCAAATGAGGCACTCAGGGTACCACGCCATAACTCGCTGCATAAAATTCTTGACATCAACATGAAGCTACTTAACATAATTTTTCTGTTAATAAAGTGCCAATTTAGTCATTTAGGTTTCAGCTTCTAAAGAACGAAACAGCATCAGCTGGATTCCCTCCTTGCCCCCCATATGTGCCTGAATTTATTATTTGGCTGTTTATGTTAAAACATAGGAAATTGGAGTTTATGTGGTTATTTGGAGATCTTCTACCCTAATTTGTTTACTTTCATAATGCAAGGAATTTTTGCTTATTTGAAAAGCAAAACATAATTTTTCACAACATTTCCTTCTATTAGGGACAACATTTCCATATTTGAAATGACTGAGGACCATTTTGAGGATCTGACTGGGTAAAGTTTACGCTAAAGGCATCAAACCAGGGGCCACGCCTGCCCTGGTCCCACGTGGAGAGAGTCAGGAATTCCTGAGAGTCAGGAATCTTGAGGGGAGCCTCGGAGGTGCCGGGGATTCCCAGCTGGTGTGGGAGTCTCCTTTCTGGAGGCCCTCCTATGCTCTTTACCTTCCTAGCTACCGCCCAGGACTGCCAGCCTCCTTGCTGGACATTTATTTCTTTATTCATATCCAATGTGTGCCTACTATGTGCTTGTTGTGGAGATGACACTAGGGTAACATATATCCTAACGGGGAAGACAGGTGTTAGTTAATGAATCAAGAACCACAAATTAAAATGCAAAGCAGGAGGGCAATGGTGCTTTGGAGGAGCAAAGCAAGGATCTGAGTTCCTGCCTGCAAGAGCTCTCAGTCAACATTTACTCCCATAATCACAGCAGTTTTATGAAGATTAAATTAGCTGTCAAGCTTTTCTGCATCTCCAGCTTGCTGTGAAATGTAGACACAGCATCAGATATTTTTTTGTCACTTTTCCAGACAGTGCCAGACACAGTTCCAGGCACCAGATATGGCGAGCTCTCAGATTCCGGCGAGAGGGCTGGAGGACAGCCCAGCCTGGCCATTTTTGTTGTCTCTCCTTCTTTTAATCCGGGCTTTTGTGTCCCCATTTCTGTGCTGGGTTCTTAGAGGGCAAAGGTAGCCGTGGTAGGCTCTGGACCTGCAGGGTGAATAGCTAGAAGGCTGAGATCAGCAAAGGCTGGGCCAGGGAGGAAGGTCCTGAGCCACTTCCCTCCCATCAGATCCCGCACTTGGCTTGGCTTTTTCAACGCATTTGTCCAGAGCAAGTGTTGGAATGATTATGCCAACCCATAATTTACTCTTTGTTCATTCTGATAATTAGCAGAGTTGCAATTCTCACATAAATTTAAAAAGATAAGCTAAAATAAATGTAATTTTTAGTTTTAATTTCAAGATAAAGTCTCAATGAAAGCTCTTTTTTCACCATATTGGTCCCTGTTTTGAGTGAGTTCACAGAGGCCTTGTCTCTGCTCCCTGTTGTCCTTGGAGAGCAAGGACCTCTTATGGATTTCTTTTAAAACATTGATTGAAATACTGACATTCAGAGTAGGACGCAATTCTAGTTTTCCAGCAAGTCTCAGACACCGGGTTCTTATACACTCACCTGCCCTGAGCTGGGGGAGAGAAAGATGTGCAGCTGTGAGAACCATGCAGTGTGTCCTCAGGAGCCTGTTGGGGGGTGTGTGTGAAAGGGGGCTGTCCGTGCTGTGCACCTTTGCTGGGGGCCAGCCTCCTACTCAACTCTCAGACACCTGCACAGCCTCATGGGCTATGACCTTCCAAGTGGCCTTCTTGGGAATCCCTGACCTCATGCTGGCCAGGCTTTGGTGTTGAAATCTGTCCGGAACGTCTCCCGGACAAATCCAAGACAAACTGCATGACTTCCAGGCTCAGCTTGTGTTTTGCAACCAGATGAAGTGGTTCCCTTCCATGTGGTCACCATAGGCCTTTTGTGTTTCTCCAAGTAGAGCTTTACCTACAGTCAGGCATCATTCTCAGGACTTGATGCATGACAGCTCCTTTAATCCCCATTTTACAGATGTTGAGACTGAGCCTCTGGGCCATTCAGTAGCTTGCCAAGTCACAGAGCTGGTGGGCCAGGGCTGGGATCTGCACCCAGTAGCCTGGCTCTGGAATCCGTGCGTTCGGTCCACGGATTCTTTGTCTGTCTGTGCTGGACAGCTGACCACAGGAACATCACAGCTGGCAGCGCCGAATCTGCTTCTCTTTCCAACCCCACCAGGCCTACTTATGAAGCTCCCACATCGCCATATCAATACTGGGACGACGTCATTGATTTTAGTGGCATTTAGATCACAGGAGCCTGTCGGGAGCTGTGCCCCGAGATTTATGCTCCCATATCCACTAGCGCTAATGGGAAAGGTCTGCACACTAAATTATGAGTGGTGGCGGGGAGTTACCGCCCTGAGCTACCCTCCAGATGTTTCTCCTGACTTGGAACGCCACCCTCTTTAGTTATCACATGTGCCCTGTATCTCCATTGTTAGTTTTCTTGGGGAGGCTGAGCTTGGGAAGAAATGTCCAAAGCACTGGGCTTGATATTCTGTAGCTGTGTGATCCTGGGTAAGTTACATCACCTCTCTGAGCCATCCTTAGTTTTCCCCCCTGAGAAATGAAGCAAACACCTTCGTGTGCTGTTGAAGAAGAGTTAAAGCCCCAAGTCCAGCAAATGGGAGCACTCCTTTTCCTCCCGCCATTTCTCTTCTTAGTACAGGGGACCCAAGAAAGGCTGTGAGAGTGGCCAGGTGTACCTATCAGCCCCAATCAGAGAGAGACTGGCTCTGTGACTAGAGTGCAATCAGAGGCAAAGCTTTCTTCTGCTCACTGGCTCATCTATTCCCATATGTATTTGTCCAGTCATTCATTCTGCACGTTTTTATTGTTTCTAACACTACTCATTTTAAGTCTGGGGGAAGTGAACCAGTAGTGTCCTGATGGTGTGTCCACTTGGGGGTTTCTCTGCTCCCGCTTTCTCACTCTGTTCCGAGCTGCTCACCTGTCTTGCCACCACAGATGCTAAAGCTCCTTAAAGTTGGTTCACTGCCAATTTGCTTGTGCTTTTACCATCTTTTGTACAAGGTGGCACCCAGGTCCAGGCTGTGCTTTTGAACACATTCTCTGGGCATCTCTGTCTGGTCACTCTGGGGGCAAGGGCTGGAAGAGGCAGCGGAGGAGAAAGGGGAAACTGTGGCCACCACCCAGGAGGGTGGACCGTGCCCCCTGGACAGTGCTCAGGTTCGTGAGTGTCTGATGGGGGCGGGGAAAGAGAGAATGAGAGAAAGGGAGCCTACATAACTTGCCGTCTAAACTGGGATACTCGTAGATCAGGAGGCTCTGTGAATGAATAGTGGACAGAGGTGTAAGCAAGGATAGGCTCAGGGACATCTGGCCTCCCAGTCCTGTCCGGCTGAGAGGCACGGGAGGGCTTCATGAAGAGGGGAGCCCGGGCTGAGCCGGATGGAGGCAGTGTTTGCTGTCAGCCCCCACACCCCCAGAAAAGCATGGTTGCCACCAGCTGTCCTTTTTTTTGAACCAATAAAGACCATGTGGGAGGCTGGTGGCTGTCGTAAAGCAGCCATGAGCAGTACCTTCCTGAGCGTCAGGCTGGAGTGACCTCTACATCCCCAGTTCCTCCAAGTCGGCCTCCGTTCTGACTCGAACACTGGATACAGGTCTCGCTGGGTTGCAGAGAGGGAAAGAGACATCCCCAGACCCTGAGGGCTTGCTGTCTGAACTCAGGGTCTTTCCGGTTCTCCTGTGGAGCGAGCCCCAGGGAGAGTGCATCCTCCCGCAATTCACCGAGCGAGATGTGTTAAGCCCCTTCCTCTTCAAGCCAATGAAACCGAAATTGATGGCCCAGCTAAAAGTGACGAGATAGCCATCTCTCAGATGGCTCCCTTTGAGCTGGCTGGGGGCACGAGCATTTGGGATGAGGCCACTGTGTCTGGAACCTACTTAGAGTGGGGTCTCTAGCCCTTCAGGTGTCTTGAGATGGGGTTTCGGGCAGTGATGGAGGAGCAGAGTGAAGGGACGGTGTGTTCGGGGCCAGTCACTGTCCCAAGAAGGTGGGGACACAGAAGCTCCTGCCTGCTCTGAATGCTCCCGAGTGGCCCGGCCCAGGCTCAGCGAGGCGCCTGCAGCTGATGGCTGCCTCGCGGTATCGCACCGGGGAAGAGAATCATCTTTGAAAATGCCCCTCCTGCCCCCGAGGCGGGAAAAGCACACGGAGGAAATATGTGAAGGAGCCAGTGTTGCCAGGGTCCCTGCGGCCAGGCCTCACGGAGCTCAGATCTCAAGCAGGAGTCGCACCGGAGTTTGCACAGAAGGGAGAGGACGGGCTTCTCTGACCAAGCGGCCAGCTGGCCTCCAGGAGGGAGCCAGTTCGAGGGAATAAATGGGCTCTTCTTGGGACGAACGTGTGGCCCAATCACTCTAAAAACCCTCATTTCCTCCCCGTCGCCTCCGCTCTTCCTGAAGTGGATGGATGGGGAGTGGTGCGGCGGCCTGTCATCTGGAAGGATCCCCTCCCCGCCCGTCGGTGACAGCTGTGCCCCGCTCTGCTATTGGCCATACAATGATGTGTGGGTTGTCCCTTTTTAATGCTCTGTGGATTGAGATGATGAATCGTGACAGGTAAGACTGAGTGTCCACGGTATGCCAGACGGCCAGGGTCAAATAGAGTGGTGAATACAGCGCTGACCACAGGCCCCAGCCACTGGTTGGGTTACCGGCTCCCTTCCCCTGGAGATTAAGGTCGGTTTCGCACTCCTCCAGTCTCAGGGAGAGCCAGACCCAGGTGACCCCTCCCCCAAGTTTGAGACAGATTGACTTATCTGATCCTGAATTTTGAAAGGAGAGGGGGCAGGAGATATTAGCAGTGTCGGGGCTCGGAGCTGTGGCTCCTTAGGCTGTGTGCGTGGGGAGCACTGGCCCCCCTGCTGTCATTGGGATCTCCCGCCTGCCGGGTGCAGTGAGCAGGACCCTGAGGAGCGTGTGGAGTCAGATATGTCACTGCCATGGAGCAGGGCGGTGTCTGGGCCTGGGAGGGGCGTGGGCTTGGGTTAGTGTCTCAGGTCTAGCAGTGAAGTGGCTGATGGGAAATTGGGGTACATATCCAAGGACAGGGCCACAGGGACATGGCCCTCTGTAGCCCCACCTACTTTAAAATAGAGCGGAGACTCACCCACAGGTGGAGGTGTGTCAGCGCAGGGCACCGAGGAGAGGAAAAGGGCATTGCCAGGAAACCTCCCTGGCAAGGTCTGTGGCCAGAGTCCAAACGCCTGCAAACCACCACATTTCAGAGAGGAGCGAGGCAACCCAAACATCACCCTCAGATCTTTCATGGACTGAACGTCTTCTTTCCTCCTTCTCTTCCTCTTCTCTTCCCTTCCTTCCCTCTTTTCTTCCTACCCCTCAGCTATTTACTGACAATATCACAACCAGACTCTGTTCTAGGCATTGAGGATACACATTCTCAGCTTTCAAGGAACCTATAGCTGGTTTCTCACCTGCCAATCAAACAGGCAGGGAAAGGCCCCAGATGCAGGGCCGCTTCCCCAGTGGGCAGGGACTTAGAGTGACACCTGGAGGCCGGGGTCCAGGGAAGGGCTGTGCAGTCAAAACTCCCAGGAGGAAGTGAGATGGGCCCATTCTGTAACCCAACCAGTGGCTGGGCCTGTTGTCAGAGGTGCTGGCCTGGCCCCACTCCCCACTTGTGCAGCTTATACAGGTGATGCCTGGCCTTACGTGGGGGAGCTGCTGTAACTGGCTGGGATGTGGCCCGAGCACTGGGAGTTTTCAAAGCTCCTTGGCTGATTCTAATGAGCTGCCCAGGTGAAAGCCCCTGGTCTGAGGAGGAGGCGACTTGATGTGAGTGTGGGAGAAAGCTGAGAGGTCTGGGGAGACAGCTCTCAGTCCAGAGGGAGGCGGGGGCCTGCCAAGTAGAGGGGCTGTGGATGGGGTGGAGGGTTACAAGGATGAGTCCCAAAGGCCCCAGGGGGAGGTGAGGAAGGGGAGGGGCAGCGGTGACAGGAAATGCAGACAGCGGAGGTCGCGGGGAGCTGTGGCCAGTCCCTGAAGAATAGTCAGTGAGCTCAGGCAGCCCTTGCTGTAGGCCCACCTCCCACTGGTGCACGTCCCTAGGGTGGGAGGACTGCTGTGAGATGCACAGGGCCAGGCTGATTCCATTTCTCCTTAAAAGCCCAGAAGAAAGGGGGAGTCAGCAGAGGGTGGTCCTTAAGGCAAACAATTGCCTTTCCCTTTCCCTCACCCTGGGTAGCACGGCTCCCTGGCTCTTAGCCTCAGGGAAAACAGGGCTCAGTGGTCCCTCACTTGATATGACTAGTTCCCCCTCCTTCAGTGAGCTGCCACCTGCTGGCAGTGGCCTTGGATACACCTCTCAGTGGCATGGTGTGGCATTCCTTCTGGCCTCTTATGCTTCCTCCTCTAGAGAAGCTTCTGCTCCATCCCCAGAGTATTGTAACCCAGCTCACTTCTTCCTTGAGGCCCAGAGGCGGGAAAGGGCTTACTCAAGACTGATGGGAGAGGCAGGATTCAAACCCAGGCTGCGGGGTGTTTTCCAGGACAATGGTAGCCTTTCTCCTGTGTGTGCATCGTTCATTTCCCCCAATTGTTTGGCTCTATTGTTGCATTTAGGTCCTGGGAAATGATTACATTCCATGAAATAGTGTGATCGATTGACCTTTTGAAATGTCAGCAGCCACTCCCCGCTCTAGGGGATTTTGTGAGCTTCATCAGCCCTCACCTCCTGAGACATGTGGGCAAACCTATCCTGTAATTGGCAAGACAGCGGTGAGAGGGGAGCTTGGCAACTGCTCATGAGCAGGACCCTTGAGGAATCGGGGCACAAAATCATTCCTATCATTTACACAAACCGGGATTGGATTAGGGAACGGGAGAAGGGCTGCAGGACAGAGCTGTGAGTCAGCAAATTGCCCAGATCTGTTACTGAGTGGACACTAATTTAGTCCCCTGACACCCTCCTCTTTGAGGAAGAGGGAGGGAGGCTCAGGTAAGCCCTGGAATTGTCCTGGATGCCTAGCTTCTGCTGAAAGCAATGACTGTGTTTATGAGCTAATGTGAGACTGTCTTTTCTTGCTCAGCCATGCCCTGGCTGATGTGATGGCTGCCAGAGGATCAGGAAGTTGCTGTGGGTGGGGCCTCTGCACTGCTTGAAGATTTCTCTTCCATGTCATCCTCCTCCTGAGCCGCATACGCATGGTGTCCAGACTTGAGGGCTCTGGCGCACCTAGAGGGAGGGATGGGATTAAATGATCCCACATGTGTTGTATTGGCTGGAGAGAAAGACCCACATGGCAGGCGGCTGGCTGGAGGTGTATGCTCATGAGCATTGATATATATAAAAGTCTGTAATTCGCACAGTAAAGGTTGGATGTAATCTTGTAGTAATCAGAAAGTTCTACTATGTGGCATTTCTAAAATTTTCCAGCACAAACAATGGCCAAGATTTTCAATGATGACTGAAAGTCTTAGGAAAGTCTCAAATGTCTTCAGATTCATCAAATTTTTAAAAATATATTTTTATTGATTTTAGAGAGAAGGGGGAGGAGAGAGAGAGAGAGAGAGAGAGAGAGAGAGAGAGAGAGAAATATCAACGATGTGTGTTATAGAGAAATATCAATGATGTGAGAGAATCATTGATCAGCTGCTTTCTGCATGCCCCATACTAGAGATCAAGCCCACAACCTAGGCATATACCCTGACTGAGGATCAAAACGTGACCTCCTGGTCAACCACTGAGCCATGCCAACTGGGCAGATTCATCAATTATTAAGTTGTTCTGTGTGTTATTTTATTTCTTGAAAAATAGATAATTATATTGTGGCAACTTGTAATTTTCTTTTAACCAAGATGGTTAACTAATCAGAACATTCTTTTCTTAATCATGCTCAATATTATCAATATATTTTACATCATTGGTTTTAATGATGATACACTAGTAACTGTGAACAGAATGATAGATATCACTTCTTGAATGCTAACTGTAAACCAGGCCCTTTGTATGTATTTTCTCAAACATTTCAGCTACCCTATTAAGTAGGTATTATTGTTATTCCTGTTTAACAGATGGGATTTGGAGAGATTAAATAACACATCCAAGATTACCAAGAAGGGATAGAGGATGCCCAACTCCAGATTCTGTGCTCTGAACCACTTGTACATGCCCCTCTTTTTGCAGTGTTACTTCACACCTACCCATTGGCTGACTGTGTGAGAGGGATTGTAGGGGACTAAGCCCTTTCGAGTCACCTGAGGAGATGGCAGAACATAGAGAAGAGAAAAAAACAAATGGTGTGTTACAGGTGCCTTGTCATGCGAATGATTCAGGTAGCTGAGAAGAGCTGAAGCCACATGCTTTGTGTGTGTGTGTGTGTGTGTGTGTGTGTGTGTGTGTGTGTGTGAAAGAGAGAGAGAGAATGAATGAGGGAGGTTTCTGAAAGAGGAGCAAGTTTATTTGGACTGCATAATGCAAGGGAGATGGATAAGGGCTCTGGCTGGGACCCAGCAGATACATAATAGGGATGGAGAGCAGATTGAAGAGGTTGTTCAGACAGGTATGGGGTTCTGTGGCTGCAGCCCCACATTCTGCACTTGCTCCTGATGAACCCAAGCAATATTTCTGCAGGATCAGAGGAGCACTCAAGTGAGCCCAGAACCTGTGGTGGTTGGTCAGGATCCTGGGAGAAAAACTTATGGACCAACTGAGGCTGCTCTAGAGGTAGGAGGGGCCGAACCTGTATAGAGGCCTGGTGGAGGGAGCTATGGGGCCCTGTTCCAGAAAAAGGTGAGTGAAGTTTTTTGTTATTCTATAACCATGGCTAGAGTTGATTTGTAAAACATACATCCCACTAACCACATTCTACCACAGGCCTCTGAAGCTCTAGCCGGTGTCAGGATGCCTGTGCAATTCAGCCCCATAGAAAAAATGCATTGTCAACTGAAATCGTAACTCCTAGGGAGTGGGCAAATGCCTTTTCATGTTTTCAGGTCACAGACAGACCCCGATTCTGTTGGCCTCCCACGTCAGAGAGCAGCGGTGTGCCATTATGAGCCAGCAGGAGGCCTGCCTGACACCGTGGTTGGCACAGGGTGATTTTGGCACTGGTGACAGTGCATGACATCTGGGAGCTTCGTGGAGGAAGAGCATCCCAAGGTTGTTTTGTCTTTGGAATATGAGGTGCCCTTGCCTATCTGGTTATTACCTGGTTACTTCCTGCCGTGTGCCTGGGGCCCCTTTGGTGGGAATCAGGATTTAGGTGGGCATTCTGCACCCCTCAATCTGGTTCAGTCTGAGCTGAATGCTGCCAGTCTGCTTCCTGCCTGGCTGCCTGAGTCTTCATCCGCTGTGACCTGGCCTTGATGGGAGTGAGATGCCGGGTCATGAGGTTGGTCCCTGTTCTTCTCTACTTTCCTTCATTAGGGTTTTCTATTCCTCTCTGATCCCAGAATTGCCAGTAGTTCCATGAAACTGTCAGTTAAACCAATTTCTTGGCCTGATTATTAAAAAAAAAAATCAAGTATAAAAACAAAAAGCCGAGACCGGTTTGGCTCAGTGGATAGAGCGTCGGCTTGCGGACTAGAAGGTCCCAGATTCGATTTCGGTTGGGGTCATGTACCTTGCTTGCAAGCACATCTCCACTGTGGGGCGTGCAGGAGGCGGCTGATCAATGTCTCTCTCTCATCAATGTTTCTGACTTTCTATCTCTCTCCCTTCCTCTCTGTAAAAAATTAATAATAAAATATATTTTAAATAAATAAATAAATAAATAAATAATAAAAACAAAAAGGTCTTCATACAAATTAGTTATGGGACTGAATTTCCTGGTTTCCCTCTGGCATTGCAAATGTCTTTTCCTCTCTGGCCCCTCACAGTTGATGTCTTCGTGGGAACTCCTCTATAATGATTAAGTTGAAATGATAACAGATAAAGCATTCTTTACAAAATTAATGAATATGTTTATTGAATTTAATGGGGTGACATGGATTAATAAAATTATATAGGTTTTAGGTGTCCAATTCTATAATACATCCTCTGAATATTATATTGTGTGTTCATCACCTCAAGTCAGTTCTACTTTCATCACCATTTATCCCCCTTTATCCTCTTTTACCTCCCCTCACCCCCCTCTCTGGTAATTACCATACTGTGGTTTGTGTCTATGAGTTGTTGGTCTTTTTGTTGTTGTTTTTTGATATAGCATTCGGCCGTAGCTAACAGCAATATTGGAATTTGAGGAGACGCAGAGACAAATTACCTCTGAATTTTCTTGCAGCCATAAAAGCTTTCACTGTATAGTAATTTTCCATTTCTGCTGCAGGCATATTTGCATATTGCTTAACAATTTATTGCCTGTCATTTGTTAGATATTATCCATCTCCTGTTAATAAGCTAAGGCGGGTCATATTAAGACTTTGCAGGGCCCCTGTGCTCACTGTTGGTCTGCCTCTCCTGCCTACAGGGAGTAGGCAGGGCATGGCTGCAGCCTGGCTCTGTGTCCTGGGCTCTGTCTGCAGTCCCTTCTGTTCTTGACCACAAGCAGAGAGACGATGGAGTCAGTGTGTTGTGCTCCTGCTCACAGCCTTCTCTCCCCATGTGGAAGCCGGGTTCCCTGTGCAGGTGGAGAGAGCTCTGCTCTGATTCTACCTGTGGCACTGGCTCTGGTCCCTCTAAGATTTTGTCTAACTTCTTTCCCTTGCTGGAACTCAGTTTCCCCAGGATTCTAGGACAGGTTTAATTACTTTTTTTTTTCCCCAAAAGATTGTCCATTACAGCCCTAACCAGTTTGGCTCAGTGGCTAGATTGTCGGCCTGCGGACTGAAGAGTCCCAGGTTCAATTCTGGTCAAGGGCATGGACCTTAGTTGCACGCACATCCTCAGTAGAAGGTGTGCAGGAGGCAGCTGATGGATGTTTCTCTCTCATTGATGTTTCTAACTCTCTATCCCTCTTCCCTCCTCTCTGTAAAAAAAAAATCAATAAAATATATTTTAAAAAAAGGTTGTCCATTACAGTTTATATTCAACATTATTTTGTTAGTTTCAGATGCACAGCATAGTGGTTATACAAGAAAACAGTCTCCCAGATATTTGCAGTACTCACCTGGCCCCACATAGGTGTTATGATATTATTGACTATATTCCCTGTGCTGCACTTTACATCCCTGTGACTACAAGCCCCTTCCCCATTTTCACCCAGTCCCCCAACGTCTCCTCCCTCAGCAGCCACCGGTCTGCTCTCTGTATTTACGAGTCTGTTTCTATTTTGTTTACTCATTTTTATTGTTCTTTAGATCCCACATATAAGTAAAACCACATGGCATTTGTCTTTCTCTGTCTGACTTATTTCATAATGACTCATTAGCCTAATACACTCTGGGTCCACCCATATTATTGCAAAAGGTAAGATTTCAAAAAGGAGACATATGTAAAACTTTAAACAGTTTTAAAAAAAGGTAAGATTTCATTCATTTTTATGGCCAAGTAATATTCCATTTTTTATTTGTACCACAGATTTATTTTAAAATATAATTTAAATGATTTCAAAGAGGAAGGGAGAGGGAAAGAGAGAGGAACATCAACAATGAGAGAAAATCATTGATTGGGCTGCCTTCTACATGCCCCACATAGCGGACTGAGCTCACAACCCAGGCATAAGCCCTGACTGGGTATTGAACTATGACCTTCTTGTTCACAGGTTGACACTCAATCACTGAGCCATACCAGCCAGGATATACTTTTATTCACTCATCTATTGCTGGATCCTTGAGTTGCTGCCATATTTTAGCTAATGTAAATATGCCACAATGAACATGGGATGCATTGCATATATCCATTTGAATTAGTGTTTGGGGTTTTTTCAGATATTGTTTCAGAAGTGGAATTGCTGGTTCATAAGGCAGGGAGAAAAATGGATGTGTCTTGTTTCTTTCTTTTTTAAAAATATAAAAGCAGTAGCACCCTATCTTATAAACTAAGATTTCCATGGAACCCCAGATGTGGAACAGGCAGCTGGTGAACTGTACTCGGGCTGGGGGGGGAGGGGACAGGATGAGTGGAGAATGGGGTCCAGTTTTCCCGCTATTTCCACTGACCCCTCTTGATTCCCCACACAGAGAGGCCCTGGGGCACCTCCTGGCATCTTGGCATCCTGTGGGACAACAGGAGGAAGGTGCCTGGTGGGATGGTCTTGGTCCTGCCTTCTGCCCAACACCACAGCTCTGGGCTTATCAGCACCTGCCGCTGGCCTGGCTCTGTGCTCAGGCTGCCGTGTGATTTTATTTTCCAGCTTTCTAGAGTTCTGAATTGGAAGTAGTAGGTTCAGTTGGCCATTGGTGGATAGATGTGAAGAGAAAAGAAAAATGGTTCGATGCTGGCTGTGTGATTAGATTTGCATAATTGAATCACAGTAGAATTAAAGGGTCATATGTTTACACAGCGCTGCCTAAAATCAGATTGTGGTGATGTGTGTTCGGTACTAAAATGGGTTACTTGGGGACATGTGGATACCTGCTTCTCAGAATCTCTGCAAGACCCAGAGAAAAGTTTCTGGGTGTGTGTGGGGGTGTGGTTTTGAGGGTGTAATGGGCTACTAATAACAATGGCAGAGTTGACTGAGCACTTCCTGGGTGCCTGGCCATGTGCTGTGTGATTTGCCTACATTTCCTTGTGGAATCCTCACTACTTCTGGAATATGGGTACTATTATTGCTTCCTTTTACAGATAAGGAAACTGAGACCCAGAGTGGTTAAACTAGGAAGAGATGGAGGCCACCCTTGAACCTGGGCAGCAGTGTCATAGAACCCGTGCTGCTGGCTCATGTGTACTGTTGGGAAAAACATGCATGTTCCCCTGTGTGCACTTTGTGACCGACCCTATTTCTGCTATCATTTCTATGTATCAGTTTGATCCCTGGTGTTATTTAATCTGAAAATAAAATGTCAAAGGATAGCCATCAGAGCGGCGGGTGCCAACTGGTGGTCTGTGAGGCCTGACAGGTTGGGGACCGCTGCCGTAGAAGATGCGTGCAGAGGAGGTGATGCTGAGAAATGAAGAGTGGCATTACCGTGCAGACTGAGCTGTGGCCCCCACCATGCCAGTGTGCTCTTGATCCCGAGGCTGCCTTCTGTAACTGTGTGTGTTTCTCTGACCAGGCTCTCACCTGGTTTTTTTTGTATGCAGCATCGAATGTCCTCCCTAAGGCAGTCAACCTGGCCATGCCTTGACAGTTGTCTTAATCATGATTGAGACACTGACACTTAGTGACACGTGGCTCAGGTAAAGAGAGGACCAGCATTCTCAAGGCTGTGGGGCAGCTTTGTCTTTTTGTCATTATGACATTGTCTGTGTCTGGAAGAGAGTCGAACCCCTGAGGAATTTCCAAATGAGGGCTGGGAGTGACTTCTTCCTAATATGCCACCAGATCCTTTCAAAGAGTCATGCACACCACCTCCTTTGACCCTACAAAGCCCTGCAACATAGGCCGTATTACACCCTGTGTGCGGATGAACAAACAGAGGCCCCGAGAGGTGACATGGCTTAAACAAGGTCACATGGTAGCTGGGATCGGGCCTAGTGAGGAGAATGAACGGCCTGGGTTCACCTCCAGGCTCTGCCACTTGGGAGCTGTGCGGCCATGATAAACTGGGGTATTGTCCTTGGGGCTGCACCCCATCCTGGGATGCAGTTGCACATCCATGGCCTTGGTGGGGTGTGTACTTCCCCGGCCACATCAGGGGTACCTGGCGTGGCCAGTGGGATGTTAGCAGACTCGTGAGCAGAGGCTGTCCATGTGCTTCTTTGGTTTGTTCTCTTGTGGAGCGGGGCGAGGGCTGCTGCTCCTTCAGCATGGACCACAGAATGCTGACCAATAGGCAATACATATGTGAGCGTGACCAAGAGTCTGGAGTCCAGTCTGGTACAGCTGAGCCCAGACTAGATTAGCTAAAGGGTAGCCAACCTGCAGACTTGGGAGAATACACGTTTATGAGGTAAGACACTGAGATTTTTGAAATTATTTGTTATGCAGCAGAAACCAACTGGCACAAAGTCCTTAGGCAAGTAACTCACTAGGGAGCCTCCTCTCCTTTTCTTTTTAAAAAATCATCACCCAAGGAGTAGAAGAGAGAGAGAGGGAGGAGGGAAAGAGAGAGAGAGAGAGAGAGACCCATTGATTTGCCTCCCATATGTGCCCCAGTAGGAGATAGAACCTGCAATCTTTTTGGTGTACAGGACAACGTTCTAAACAACTGAGCCACCTGGCAAAGGCTGGAGCCTCCATTTCTTTATGAATAAAATAGGAAGATTAATACCAGCCTTGTAGGACAGGAATGATGATGAGAGGAGGTAGGCACAGTTCCTGGCATAGATTAAGTTCTCAGTGTTTTATTGTTCTGTTTTGGCAAGTTTTTTCCTAGGGTAGTTTCTGACGCTAATACTCTTGGTGGCAGAGGGAGAATCCCTGACTTTGGGAGTGCGGGGGGCTGTTTCCCGCAGGTTTTCTCCCCCTGGCCTCCCGGCCCCAAGGGCCTGGCTTGCCGAAGCAGGTGGAAGCCTGCGTGGGCTCCTCAGGCCCCGCCTGGGACACTGGTTAGCCTGGGTGGCATCCTGGAAAGGCTCGCGGTGAAAGGCTGACAAGGCTGGCCAGAGGGCTGGGCTGGGAGCTTGGTCACAGGGAACAAATCTCTCTCTCTGAGGAGAAGCCAAGGTTCTGGGCCTGAGTGCTGTGGGGTGGTCGCCTCTGAGGGAGACCACCAGGCCTCTCGCACACTGCCCGATTTCCTGGGCCTCGTTCCACATTGTGGTGGGGTTAGTCCCGCCAGCCCAGGAGGAAGCTTTGGCTGTCCCCAGGAGCAGATCTAGAGCTCAGGGTCCTTGGGCAGCTTTTTAGGACAAACCCAGGTCCTGACTCTTCCCATGGTGAAGCCATCTCCACCTACTAAATGCTATCTTGGTGAGTTTGTGCCAGGTATATGACAGTCACAGCCTCTGTGATGGGGCACTATTTTTATTACCATTTTGCAGAAAGAAATGGAGACTAAGAGAGGTATAGTTCGTTGTCCTGTGCCATGGAGAGGACCTGTGGGCCGGGCACTGTGGAGAGAGCCTGAGGGCCAGCACTGGTGCTGTGGAGGGGACTGAGGGCTGGCATTGGTGCTGTGGAAGGGACTGAGGGCTGGCACTGGTGCTGTGGAAGGGACTGAGGGCCGGCACTGGTGCTGTGGAAGAGACTGAGGGCCAGCACTGGTGCTGTGGAGAGGATCGCTGTGTCAGGCCAGAGGGGCCCACTTCGCATTGAGTGTATAAATTCAGCCTCTTAACCAGAAAGAGATTCTGACAAGTGGGGCTTCAGATTTCACCCCTCATTAGCTGTGGATGTGCGTTGGGTTTTCTTGGTAAATGTGTGTGCCCAGCGGAGGGATGGGGACCATCTTTCCCATGGCTCCTGAACGTGGAGGGTGAATGTGTATGTCGTGGGGGGAGAGGTCAGCACGGTCGGGGGCAGGTGGACGGGAAGAGCAGGTTTCCGGCGGGGTGCCTCCCGCCCAGCAGAGCGAGTTTGCTCTTATGTAATGCCTGTGCTCCTCACTGGGAAGACAAAGAGGAGAGCCGCACAAAAGCTGTGCCCACAGTTGCCATGGCAGTCTCCAAGCCCCCCTCGCTAATCCCTTCTAATCGCTGTGTTTCGGGGCTGAAGCTGAGGTGGCATGTTTCTGGCTCGGGACCTCAGCCCTGGGCGCTGGTGCTCCTCTCCCCCAGCGGGTCCTCGGAGCCAGCATGTCTCAGACAGGGCTGCCTCTCCGCCTTGCACGCATCTACACCCACGCACGCACACACACTCATGCACACTCACACTCAGTGCAGAGATGGTTGGGAAGGTGCTTGTCCCCAAGGGGGCTGCCTAATATCTCCTGCTCCTCTTCTTTCCACAGCCCTTTCTACCAGGTGAATTAGAGCCCTGCAGGAATCTGTATATCCGCCTGCCCTTCCATGTGTGCACATATTCACTCAGCAGGTATCTTTTGAAGCCAGCCACATGCCCTAAAGGGCACAGCACAGAAATGGTCAGAGTGGACCTTGGATGAGGGGATGGATGTCACAGATTAAAACTGTGCAGGCTAGGTGAGCACAGTTGAAGGACTGGGGCCTAGAGAAGAGGGAGAGTGAGCTCCAAGCACTTAGAGGAGCCGAGGTAGGCAGAGACTTCCAAGAGAGGTGTCAGCATGCGCAGGGGCACGGCATTGGAGGCTGGACCCCCAGAAGAGCAGTCAGAAGGACCTCAGCAGGATCCTGCCGGAAAGTGTGGAGCCAGACACCAGTCCTGTCCTCAGAGGCCCCAGATACAGTCAGGACAGTCAAAGACTAAAGATGGGAGCAGAGGATAATGAATAGAGCCACCCCAAACCACCATTAGACTCTGGGTTTCATTTTGTAGGACTGACAGACTTTCCCAAAGCTGACCCCGTGGAGGCTGCACAATGTCTTACTTCCCTATTCCCCTCCGCACTCCCCACATTCATGGCTCACTGCTGGTTAGCAGGGAGGGGATCTATTGTCTTCTGCTGTCCTGGCTCAACCCGGGGACACTGAGGACAGGATTGGTGCCTGCCTCTGAGCTGTGCCTCAGGTTCCTGGTGGCAGTTATTGAGGGTGTGGCTGAGGTGGGGGCAGGCCTTGAATGTTGGGTTTGATGGCACCCAGTGCCGTCCTGGCTGAGGCCACTGCCCTGAACCCTGGGTTGCTGACAGGCAGCCTCCGGTTTCTCTGGTCTTAGGGGAGTGTGTTGCTTGGGTGGGAGCTACAGACATACAAACCCCTTGAAAACAGTGATGACTTAGGAAGGAACAGTCTGCCTGCTTTGATGTTTGGGAAGCCCCCTTCCCTCCAACGTGCCACAGCAGGGGCTACGCCTCCCCCATCCCTGGAACTTGCAGTGTGAGGTGAGGGTGCTGGGTGCTGTGCTGGGTCCTGGGGCCATGGACCAGGAGGTGAGCCATCAGATTCCTGGTATGTGTCACCATGGTAATAGTTTGGAACCCAGAGGGGAAGGAGAGAAGGCACTGGCAAAGCACATTGCTGGCGTGTTCTAGGTGCTGATAGCCATGACGAGGTTCGTGGCCTTTCTCAGAAAAGACTGAGAAAAGGTTGAGGTCAACTATGATATCGTGGCAGGTGGGGTGGGCTGTGCTCACTCTCATGGCTGATGGGAGGGGCCTAGGAGCCGAGCAGAAACACACAGGACTCAAAACAGAGACATGATGACAATGCTGGAAGGTAAGGAGAATCAGGGGCCCCAGGGCAGTGGGTGCCCTCCTTCGTAGGGCTCCCAATTCTCTCTGTGTGTGGACATTGAGTAGTGCCTGTCGAATCTGCTGGACTGTGAGCTCCAAGAGGGTGAGAGCCGGGCTCAGTTCCACTCCCCGGTGTGTCCCTAGCACCTAGCAAAGTGCCTGGCACCCAGTTCTGTGAATGAATGCTGAGGAGGAGAACAGGGAGTTTCTGAGGGATGGGGATGGGGGGTGAGAGGGAAATTGCAGGCCAAGCAGCAAAAGCGGCATATCTGGACCTGCATGGCATCACACCCGAGGCCCCGGGACAGTCCTCCATCTCCTCTCCCAGGCACTGCCCCGCCCCAGGCAGTTGATGCTTTGTACGGCTTTGATGGAATAAGAGAGGGGCACTCATCAAGGATTTGGAGTTTTGGGGCCTCCACACAGACTCTGGTAGGGCTCACAATGCCAGGCACAGGAAGTGCTTATCTTTAGCTCAGTGGCCTGCAGAGCCCTCTGGGAGAACAGAGCGAAGGCAACCAATACGACATGGTAACTGACATTAACCTCCCTCCCCCAAGACTCTCCGATCAGAGTCTCCTCTTCCCTCTGGGTGGAAACAGAGCCAGTTTTCCTTGGGAGATATGCAGGGTGTTATAATTGGGGAGGATGCAACAAAATTTTTATAATTGTATAATTTGTATATAATTCCTGTAATAAAATGTGATGATTATAGTTTTGTTCTCATAAAAGGCTTCCTAGTCTTCTAATTAGGAAAGGATGTTTTCTGTGCTCCAGAGCGGTCCCTCTTTCCAAGTTTTTTTATTTTTTTAATGAGAGTCAGTGTGGAGTCTGAATCCTGCAGCTCTCAGGCAGCAGGGGCAATGGCTCCTTCGGCCCCAGTCCCACCGCCAAGGGGTGGGCCAGGAGCGAGCGCACTTTCTCACCGTGGGAGTCCTTTCATGTGGGCCAGAAACATTATCCCCTGAAACAAAGTGTGTGCTGCCTCACACTCATCATCGCATTCCCCACAGGAGAGTGAGAGAGATGTGGATCAAAGAACCACTCCAAGGAAGGTGGCCATGCAGCTGTGGTGTGAGCTGTGGAGGGAGGTGCACAGTGCAGCCAAAGCAGAGGCCGTGGGCCTGCCCTGACCGGGAGCTGACATTTGAGTTGGGCTGTGAAAGATGAGTAGGAGTTAGTGGAATTAAGGGTGGAGGGAACCCTCCAAGCTAAGAGCGCAGCGTGAGGTGTGTGGAGGTCTGGCCTGTTTTCTTCTCACACTCGGGAAGTCGCCAGCTCTTCCCAGCTGCCCTCCTGTGGCTGGAGCAGTGGAGACCTGGTCTTGGAGCACGTGGCGCGTGAACCCCTGCTGGAGCTGCCAGCCTCTTTCATCACATCCTCCAAAAGGGTTTTTTTTGTTTTTGTTTTGTTTTGTTCTGCTTCCCTCCTTTGCATGAAGTCACAGCTTTGGCTCTTGTTGTACAAGTTCAGGCCACTGCCGTCTCTTACCATAGCCTCCCCCACCGCCCTCCCCCCCGCTGCCCCTGCGATGTGACAACAGCCTCTTACCATCCTCCAGTCAGAAGGATCTTTATGTGGACAAATCCGACCACATCACACCCCTGCTCAAGCCCCCTGAGGGCTTCCTACCACCAGTAATGAAGTCCATGCTCAGCCCTGCCAGCCTCAGAGTCCCAGGGCCTCTGGTCTCCGTGGGGCCTTTGCACATGCCATTCATTCTCCCTGACCACTCTTGCCACCCGAACCCGATTCTGTCCCCTTATCCATCTGGCAAACTCCTCCCCAGCCCACATTCATTTTTCAGCTTAAAGCCAGCTCTTCTAGGAGCCTCCCAGCTCTCCTAGGTCTTTGATCTAATTTTTTATTTTAAATTGATTTCTAGAGTGAGAGGAAGAGAGAGAGAGAGAGACTGACAGAGACATCAGTTTGTTTTTCCACTTATTTCTCATTCATTGGTTGCTTCTTCTATGTGCCATTACCGGGGTTGGAACCTTCAACCTTGGCATGTCGGGTCAACCAATCGAGCCATCCAGCCACGGCTGTCCTTGATCTAGTTTTCCACTACACTTTGCTACAGATGCTTGTTTCATATCAGTTTTTTCTTCTGGACCGTAAGTTTCTTGAGAACAAGCACATGCCTGACTTATGCACAGTGTCACTTGTCTTTAGTGTCTAGATCAGTGGTCAGCAAACTCATTCAATAGAGCGGCAAATTGTGGCTGGTGAGCCACATGCGGCTTGCCAGCCTCAGTTTGCTGACCACTGGTCTAGACCATACCTAGCGTGGTGTTAGTGCTCAGGAAATGAGTGAGTGGTGGAGTGACAGCGGGGGTGGCTGTGTGCTGCCTCCTCCCGCTCTGGTGCATCCCCATAGTCCCTGTCCCCACACAGGCTCCTGCTTCCTGTTGGTGTCGCTTGCACAGCATCTCTCCTGTGCTGTCTCTGCTCCCCGAGTGAGGTGGTCTGAGACAAATAGCTCTCCTCAAGACTTTACCCACCTTGAGAGCTCAGCCTGATGGGATGGATGTGAACAGGTTTCAGGGGGAGACTTGGACCTGTGGGGAGTTCAGTGGTGGCTCAGCCTTAAATTCTCTCTGGACGGAGGTGATGAGATATTCATTCCCCGGTTCTCAGCTCTGGGCAGCTCAGAACTTAGATGTGAGTCAGAACTACGTCTACAGTCACAGCCAACTCCCTGATTGGCAGGACGGCGGCTGCTGGGTAGCCCTTCATTGGGAGGCGTCGGGGGCTAGTGCCGCCAGCAGTGCAGACCCTGGAGGAGGCCTGGGAGAGACTTTGCTCTGGAGGTTGCCTCGGTGTGGCTCCTGGCTGGCAACTATGCATTTCTTATCCATTAAAGGATGCTTTAGCAAAGGAAATGCAGATTAGGAATGAAATCGTAATAGAATCAAATTGCATTTTTATGGAAAGGACTACATTTTTCTCCAAATAAAATTCAGTAACAGAATTTTATTTGCTTTCTCCTCAAAACCTGCCTTTCCAAATTGATTTCTCAGAGAAATTGCGGAAGCCAGCATGAGTAAGTGGAAGAAAGGTCTAAATTGGAGACCTCCGACCCATGGTTATGATGGGCTGGCTCAGGATCCCTAAGCTCAGAGCTCCCCACTCCTCGCTGGCTGCTCATCTTTCCTGGAGCTGGGAGCAAAGAAGGCCTGAGATGCCTCTGCCAGGGAGGAGGAAATGTGTACTTTCTGAGTCATCTCAGGGCAATGCCGCAGCAGGCAGGTGTTCAGGAGAAAATTATTAGAAGAAGCAGATGTGAGGCTTAGAGTCTGGAAATTGCTGGAGAAGGGGACACACAAATCACCATCTCTATGGGCTAAAGTTTGCAAAAAGGATTGTAAGCTGTCCGTGCATAGCTCCATCCATTCATGTGAAAAGTCGGAAATTCAGTCAGTCCTCCCAGTGTTTGCCCTGCATCTTTATATTTGGGAACATCTGGATCATCATCGGAATTTATCATCTACCCAGATGCTTGATAGTCCCTACATGGGGCCAGCTGTGTGCACACAGCAGGAACTGAACAGGATTTATTCTTTCTCTAATAACTATAATCAACCTCCAGGTTTTCAGGAACTGTAATCAACCCTCAGGTACTTATTGATCTCTTACGCTAGGCATATGCTAGGTGCAAGTGACATCTGTCATGATGCTTCATGGAAGGAAAGTGGCATCTGGTTTGAGAGACAAAACCGAAAGTCCTGTCCACTTCACCCTTGGTTCTCTCTCTTGTCCTAACTAGGAGATCCTCCAGGGAGTATGACAGGAATGAGGGAAGGCTGGTAGACAGGAAGGCTTCTTGGAGGAAGAGAACTACATCCATAGCTGATCTTATGAATGGAATTTAGGGTAATGAATAGGAGGCAGGGTTCCTTTATGTTGTGGAAAGAATATGGGCAAGTTCACAGCAGGGTATAGGTGGGAAGGGGAGGGTGAGTTGACTGGGGAAGGAGCGTGTGATGGGAAGTTAAACTGAGATCACTTGTCTGATCGGGGCTATGCGTTGAATTTTGGGAATAGGAATAGTCACTTTTGACTATATAGGGCGTGACCCCTCAAGAAGAGAGTTTTTCTTTTATTCCAGGTACTGTGGTTCTCAGTGAGTGGCTCAGAGTTTTGCAGGGGGTCCTTCTGTCCAGGTGGCCAGCACTGCACTGTCTGTGGATGGGATAAACAATAGTTCTCACACATGGACCCGCACCTGTTCCTGAATGCACTGAGACTGCTGTGGAAAGACGCAATTTTATTCAAACAATCCACTGCATTTGAAGTACTGTTTGCACTGTGGATCCTCCCAAGCAATGTTTCCTATTCTTGACGTAATTGCTCTGCAGTGTAGGAATTGGGTTTTGCTGGTAGGAAGAGGATGTCCTGCATCAGAGGTGTAACTTGGAGGGTGTCTGGGTAAGGGAGGAGGTGGTCCAAGGTGGGTTTTAAGGGGATATCTGTGGAGCAGAATCCACAACAGGTAGGAGAGAGGAGGCTGATGGAACAGCAGGACCACTAGGGAGAGAATGGGGTATGTGTGTGTGGGGGGGTGGGGGGGCAAAAAGGTGGGGTCTCCTGCTGAATTGAAATGCAAACTCCAAGAGGAGTATAGAGCAGGGAAGACCCAGGGACTTGTGGCAGGGAAGACCCAGGGACTGTGTCAGGGGTGATGGCAAGGGCACCAGCTGCTCAGGAAGCCACTCAAGGACATCAGTCAGCCCCTCTTCTTTTTCTGAGTGGATCTGCTTTATTGGGGCTGCTATCATCCTGAGTAGGTGGCTGCCACCCATGTCAGGAACTAAAGGACTGACCAGTGTGGGGGCTGAGTGCTGGGGTCTGGCTGGCTGCAGCTGAGTGTATCACAGGCCTCGAGGAGGACAGAACAAAAAGTCAAAGGAAGTCAGCCGACAAATACAGGTTTCTACCCTGCAGCCCCTCAGACCTGTGACCCTGTAATATTTCTCATCAAACTCACATGTTTACCAAGGAAGTCAGAGTAATTGAATTTAGAGAAAACGAGTTTCAAGTCAGACCTACTTATCCCCTCGGAGGCTAAATCCAGGTGTCTGGCTTTTGTGTGAGCTCTGTCCTCCGAATGATTGGGCTGAGCGGAGTGGAGAAAGAACAATCACTGTTTTGAGGCTAAATCATACAGCATTTTCAAATCAATGACAAAGCACAGAGCCATTTGCCAGGAAGAACTAGTTGTCCCCCAACATCCATTCTCCTGTTTTCTAGAACCATCTGTTTTCAGCTGGGCCCAGGGCTCCCTTTCCCAGCTGTCCTGCCCAACGGCTCTGAGTTTTTACTGACCAATGGGAGGTGAACACGGTGATATGAGCGATGTACAGTAAACTGTTTGCCCTACACCCTCCCCTCCTTTCCCTTTGCATTTTGTTCAGAATGCAGACCTCAAACAAAACCCTGGCAGAGAGCGCCCTGGGGATGGGTGGCGCAGTCAGCTGGAAGGAGTCTCGTCCCTGGGGACCCCGGGACCACCACGCCAGCCCGGGCTGATTGTGCCCACATTGTTATGCCAGAGAGAAGTGGATGTCTCCCTTGTTCAAGCCAGTGTTCCTTTGGATCTCTATTCACAGCAGTTACAGCTCCTCATTTAACATTCTTTCATTTGAAAGTTGAATGTGTACATTGGAGAATAAAAATGATGTATAAAC
Source organism: Lasiurus borealis (assembly GCA_004026805.1). Taxonomy (NCBI): domain Eukaryota; kingdom Metazoa; phylum Chordata; class Mammalia; order Chiroptera; family Vespertilionidae; genus Lasiurus; species Lasiurus borealis. The sequence goes on along the minus strand of PVJN01026690.1, from coordinate 4,469 downwards.
AAATCACCTTGGCAACTGTTTGGATTTGCTGTCTTGGGGCATTCCTTCATGAGAGAGAGAGGAAGGGAAGGTTTTTTTAAACAACTGCCAGTTTGCAATGAGTTTTGAAAACACACCATCCTGGGAAGACCCCTGGATGTCCTCCCATCTCGCTCCTTACCCCCCTCCCCTCCACCCCTGTCTTTGTTTTCGCTTGTCCTGGCTGAGAAGTTTATCACCTCTTACTGGATGGACATGTAAACTCCAAAAGCACCAGGGCTTTTGCTCACTGCTCGTTCCCACCCCACAAAGGGTACCTTGCAGATAGCAGGTGCTCAGGAAGGGCTGGCTGATTTAGTTTCCTTAGAGCTCAGACGTTGCTTCCCGGCCTCAGGCTCATTGCTCTCTTCCCTCGGCCCAGTCTACACAGCCTTTCTTCTTAATCTTCCTCCATGTAGGCCCTACACCCAAGTCTAGCCCTCACCCTCGCCTGTCATTGGCTCTCTGCAGGGTAGAGCCATTGTCCAAGAGTTATGACACAGGGTGGGTGGGTCCCAGTTCCTCCTGCACGTGCCCCCCCGCCACAGGCTCAGTCCTTGGCAGCTCCCAGACTGTGGTGCCCTTTCCTATACCCACTCTGGTGCAGGTTTTGCTGCCTTTGTTTGCAATACGATTCCCAGCATCCTTTACCTGGTGAACCCACCTTCCAGGACTCAGCCCTGGCTGGCCTCTTCCCACCCACCCCTGCCCAGCAGAGCGGGGGCCCTCCCTGCCTGGCTTTCCCGTAACACAGTCACACTTCCACGGCAAGTCTTCCTTCCATGGAAGTCGCTTCTCTGGAGTTTGCCCATCGGACTGCTTGAGGGGCAGAGCCCAGGTTCCCTTCCCTTGAATTCCCAGCTCCCATCTGAGTAGACTTCGGGGAAAGTGACAAATGAGTCAAGCATCTCTGGCTTTATCCTGTAACCTTGAATAAGTCACTTTCCCTATCCGTCTGGCCTCGGGCCCTTTGTGTGTGAAATAGGGATAATAATAGTCCTCTGCCCACCTCATCTGGCTGTGTAACATGGGAAGGGGGATGTGCAGGGACAAGTGTCACCTTGGGCTGGGAGGGAGTGCACACGGGCTCTCTAGGCTGTGATGCTGGGATGGCTTCTGAGCCAAACCCAACAAATTCAATCAATTCTGACTCAGAACTAGCTGAACTTCCCAAATACCTATAAAAAAGGCATTTACTTACTGTGTGCCAGACACTGGTTACACATTTTATAACGTCATCTCGCTTAATTATCTGCCACTCGCTGTAGTAGGTACTTTTCTTAACCCCAATTTATAGATGGGGAGGCTGAGGAGAGGTTGGACACATTGCTTGAGGGCAGAATTAGGGAGTGGGGGTGGGGATAGAAGTCTGAATACAGGCAACCCAGCTCTGCCATCCCGGCAGGTAACTTTTGCACCTGCCGTGTTTCCAAAGGTAGCAAGGGCCCGAGGGCTGCAGGCTTGGATATGGCAAATGGGAGGGTCATCACTGTGGCCTCAGAGGAGAAAACAGAAACCCCAAGCAGAGGCCCACATGCCATCCAGCTAGTCCCCTACAGACGCAGTGCGGTTCTGCGTAAAAAATGCAGACCTCTTAATCAGGTGGCCTGACAACCGTGCCATTTGTCAGGGAAATTATGCCCCTCTCCAAGTGATTGTGGGGAGAATACGAAAAATAAATGAGTCGGGAGTATGTCAGAGCTGATAAGCCTCAGGGACATGGCTGAAACACAGCGAGGACAGACGTTTTAAAAGCAGTTGCTGGCAGGGCGAGCGGCCCGTTTTCATGGGCATCCATCACCGGAGCATTGCGACTGGCCTGGCTCTTGCCAAGTGCCCGTTTGCAAGCCCACATCCTCCGGCTCTTACCTAGCTAGTTGTTCCAGACTTCCATTACTGTAATGACTGGCACGGAGTGAATGCCTAATAAGGCTCAGATCATTCCTGAGTGCTCTGTGGGTGAACAAAGAGGAGGGCGATGTCGATCCGTCCCGGGCGGGGCTTGCTGGAGCCCAGGAGAGAGTGTGAGGGGCTGGCTCTGCCGGGAGCAGCAGCCACAAGGAGTAACCTCACTGCTGTCAGCCCGGCACGGCACGGTTTCCAAGGACATGCCTGTCTCCTGTTTCACCTGCTTCTGGGCTTCTGGGGTTTGCTCCTTGTGTAGACTCAGCATGTGCTGGGCCCTTGGTGGCCACTGCCGCTGGGCAGAAGTTTTATTCTTCGTACCATTCCAGCTTTCCTTTCCCAACTCAGCCAACCAAGCCCCTCGCCCCAGCGTAAGCAGCTGGTGTGTTCCCTCGAAGGCACCATATTGAAAGCCCACAAACTTTGAGACAGATGGGAGGAGATAGGACCCAAAGCTTGATTTCTAGCAGAAGAAGGACCTGGCCATTCAGATGAGAGGACTAGCCCCTCCCTGGAGAGTTCCTGAGTCCCCAGGGGCAGGTTCCTCACACCGGAGGTGCCATCGCCTTTGCCCTTTGAAAATGAAACCAATGTTGAAGGCCCTGCACACTTGGTCAAGTGTTCAATGCTGTCCACCCACTATTTGTTAGAGAAGAATTTACAGGCTTTTTGGAACAAACCCTCTGAGTAGAGTCTAAAGCAACGTGGCTGTCATTTAAATCTTTTCACAAGTATATCTCAATCCCTGGAGCTTCTCTTTGGGAAGAAGCAGGATGCCTAATAAACAGTGAATAATAATTTGGGGCTGTTCATTATTTGCAGCTGCCCCAGGTCATCTGTAAATTATGCAGCCCTCAATTACGCCTGGCTTCTTCCTTGCACGGAGCCACCTCTCCAGACTGTGATCACCGTGGGTGAGATCCGTGCACCAGCTAATTGTACCAGGAGGGCAGTTTCCCATTTCTTGAAATGCTCCAAGTTGAATGCTTGTATTCCACAAACTCGCTATCTCAGCGAAGGGTCCCTGGATACTTGGAGGCAGAAAGACAGACCAGGGGTTAGGCTTGACAGAGAGGGCGCGTTCCTCTCTCTGCTGAGTATGAAAGCAAGCAAGCACCCCTCAATGGGTACTTGGGGGAGAGAATGTTCAAGTCTCCGCTGCAGCAGTGACTGGGTGAAAGGGAAGGTCAGGGTCAGTGATTGCCTCTCTGCCTGGGAAGCTCAGGGTGGTTGACAAGCAACAAGTGAGGGAAGGACAGTGGGTTGAATCATCTCTCGGGGACATGCAAACAAGAAGTGAGGTGGGGGCGCAAGTCTTGGCTCCTGGCAAATGCTCTCTCCTCTGCAACCACCCTGGGTGACCTGAGAGGGGAGGGGGGAAGGAGAAGGGAGGTGGGAGTGCAGCAGCAGCTGGCCAGGCAAGGTGAGCATCTTGCGACTGCCTTTTGCTTACGCATCACTTTCAGCCCCACACTTGGCATGTAACTGCAAACAAGACCTTTCCCTAACACAGAGCTTAATGATCCCTTTAATGCCCGAGCTGTAGCATCACTTCTCTCTCTCGCCTGTTCCCTGTCAGCCATGGGGCATTAAACCGGTGATAAAAATGCCTTTTTGGCATGGTCCACAAACTCACCAAGAGGCTCCGGGTAGCAGTATAGCCATCCAGCATGAAATCACAAGGCAATCACCACGGGTGAGGCAAGATGAGCTTTGTGCAGGAGCAATTAGTGGAGCCCACGTCCCGGGTCCCGACCTTCACCATCTCCTTGCACCTGCACCCACTGCCCCGGCCCCAGCGGGGCGGGCTGCCACCATGAGTCCCACAGCCCAAGTGAGTTCTGAAGTCCATGCTTCTCCTTTCCCGTTGGTGCTTGGGGCAGTGAGAGATGCTTCTTCACGTCTTTAATCCGATTGAGCACAGCTTTCCTGACCACAGGACCCCTGGGAACAAATGTCCTTTGGTTGTTTTTCAAACCCAGAAAGAAGAAAACCCAAAAGAGGGGGAAAAAAAAAGGAAAGAAATGCCAATTATGAATATGCATTAGGGTGATGCTGTGTTTGGAGAGGGAAGCAGGAGCCATTTGTTTTAAGCAAATAGGATCTTGATACATGGCCGGTGAACACGCCGACTTCTCTATCACGCAAGCACGCTGGGCAAGCTTGATTTATACGGTGTGGCTGTGAGGTTTTTCCCCCAATTAAAAATGAACCGAGAAAAATCATTAATTTAACCACTGTATATTAAATTTGCATTAAGTCATCCGTTTGTCTATATTTATATGTGAGTTATCGAAAATGTGAGCTCATGAATTCTAATTTTTGAGATCACATGCCAAATATTGAAGATAAATTTTATTTATTTCTGCAATTAATTCTATGAGAACAAATAGCTCTAATTTAGGGGATGGCAGATGTAACTGTCCGCCTGCGCCCTCCCTGCACAGCACACGGAACATTCATCTCTTCTCATTAGGTTCCTCCTGAGCCTGGTCTCTAATGTGCAAACCTCGGTCGCCTCTCTGTACCACGGGCTTCCGCCACCC
>PVJN01026689.1:0-28813 GCA_004026805.1 Lasiurus borealis | reverse complement strand
TAGAGATGAGAGAGAGAGAGAGAGAGAGAGAGAGAGAGAGAGAGAGAGAGAGAGAGAAACATCAATGTGAAAGAGACACATCTACCAGTTGCCTCGCCAGTGTGCCCTGACTGGGTGTGGGGAATGAACCTGTATCCTTTTGGTGTGCAGGCCAACGCTCTCATCACTGAGCCACACTGGCCTGGGCTATTATTTCTTTTTATATCCTATATCCAGTAATTGGGATTATATCCAACCTGGAGAATGATACTTGATAGAGGTTCTCGATTCTGATCTATTTCTCTTAATAGTATTGCTTTTGTTGTGTTAGCAGTTAACTTGACTGAATTCAGGCTCCGGATTCAGTCTTCTCTGTGGTGGTGGCAGTGGAAATCTCTGTGGGGGTCCTTTCCCTTTAACTGGGCTGCTTAAATCTGCCTTTCGCATACATATTTCAGGAGTTAGGGATTCAGTTAGAATTTATATTCAGCATTTAAGGCCTCCCACGGTGGGATTTTTTCCCTCTGGTTCTTCAAGCCAGGAAGGCTGGGTTTTTCTACCCGAATGTGTAGCCTCACCGCCTTCTACTAAACTGGGGAAGAACAGATGCTCTTTGGCATCTCAAAAACGGGAAACTTACCCAATGCCATTCCCTTCCTCCAGTGATCAGCTCCAGCCTCTCTCGTTTCTCACTCAATGGTTGTGCTCCGTTGCCTCTACACAGAGTCCTCCCCCCGGCCTCCCGCATGCCTGCGAGCCTCCTCCCTCCCAGACTTCAGTCTTTATTTATGGGAGGGCTAGAGGGGAAGGAACTCCTCCATTACGGAGCCAGAACTCCCGCTGTTCTCTTTGACTCCACTGCAGTTCGATGTGCTCCTTTTGTCCCCCGAAAAGAGATCAGCAGTGAACTCCTCCCGCTGACTTGTCCGATCTTTTGAGAATTCTAAATTTCCCTCATCAGCATGCAGCATCGCGTGATTTACTGACTGCTCCTTGAGATTCTCTCCCCGCCTTGTTTCTGTGGAGCATGCTCTCCCAATTTTCTTCTTGGCTGCTCCTCCTGTGCCTTCTCCATCGGTATCTGTTGAAAATGGACAATGTAAAAAAGTTACAGAAGTTGTACTTACTTTTATAGAAATAATTCTTATAGTGCGTCAGTGTGAAAAGTAGAAAAAGGAGATCCACTCCTTACGTTTTTACCTTCCCCTTTCCTGCTCCTCAGAGCTGGTGAGAATCTTCAGACCTTTTTACTATGTACATCAACACATGGCAGCACAGTCATACATGTAAATATACACATGCATGTATAGGTTGTCCCTGTGTTTTGTTTCTTGATTTTTTTTCTATTCTTTATATATCTTCCTTTATCATTTTCACTTATGGCTTCAATGTGCATTCTTTCTAAATTTTTGGTCACCAGCTGTGACCTGTGTCTGAGCATTATGTTTGCATTTCCAACTGCCTAGTGGCCGCTCCATCTGACTTTCATGCTGACCTGTCAAAGCGAGTGCAAACATGACATTTTTTCTGAATTAACTGCTTCTCCTGGGTTGCCTCATTCCGTGGATGACAGCCCCACCCCTCTGGCCGTCTGTATTAACTTCTATTGTCGTAGCAACAAATTGCCACCAGCTAGTGGCTTAAAACCACACAGGTTTATTCTCTTGCAGTTCTGGAGGGCCAGAGTCTGAAATGGGCTCCATCGGGCGGGCTGAGGCCAAGGTGCCAGCAAGGCTGACCCTTCCGCGGGCTCTCGGGGAGAATCGGCCTCTCAGGGCACCTGTCCTCCCTGCTCCTGCCTCTTCCTCACCTCCAGGGGCACCACTCCCGTCTCCGCTTCTGTCCTCACCTTGCCTTGCCTTCCGCCCTGACTTCTCTGGCAGCCTCTCAGACCCACAGCTGTGATTCTCTCGGGGCCACTGGGATAATCCGGGGTGCTCTCCTCATCTCAAGATTCTTAATTAGGCACACCTGCTACGTCCTTTTTGCCTCTTAAAGTAACACTCACGTTCCTGAAATTAGGATGACAGCATTATTCAGCCTACCATACCATCCTAACTTGGAAATTTAAAGTCATCGTTGAGTTCTTCCTTCTTTTTTAGTTGACTCTCAGTCTACAGTTTTCAAATAAATATTCTCATAAAGGTTCTTTTCTTCCAGTGGTTCTCAACCTTCCTAATGCTGCGACCCTTTAAGACAGCTCCTCATGGGGTGGTGACCCCCAACCATAAAATGATTTCCGTTGCTACTTCATCACTGTCATTTTGCTACTGTGATGAACTATAATGTAAATATCTGATAGGCAGGATGTATTTTCGTTGTTACAAATTGAACATAATGAAAGCATAGGGATTAATCACAAAAACAATACGTAATTATATATTGTGAAATATTTATTTCTAATTACAAATAAATGAAATTTTGTCTTGAATCATGGTATAGCATGGCTAACAGTCTTAATATAACAACAGTAAACTACATTGCTACATTTTGCTACACCGAGGAGCCGTGTGTTGGTTCCTAAGACCATGGGAAATAGGTGTTTTCCAATAGTCTTAGGCGACCCCTGTGAAAGGGTCATTCGACCCCAAAGGGGTCGCGACCCACAGGTTGAGAACCGCTGTTTTCTTCCACTGCCGCTTCCTAATCGCCCAGTCTGATGTATGATCTTACTAGTTGGTTTTCTTCGCCAACATCCCGCCTTCCCATGTCTTCCCCATCCGCACATGGATAAGACTGAGCTGCCTGGAGCGATGTTCCAGCAGTCATCCGTGCACATGGCATGTCCCGCTGTGGTCAGAGTCCTCACCTTTAAGCCGCCATCCTTCCTCTCTTCAATCCCCCTGCCCCTCCGGACCTGCTCCTTCCCGAACACCGCACTCTTCCTCCTACCTCCTCGCACTGGCCATGCTTTCTCGCCTTCATAGATCTCCTCAAGCCGTTTCTTGCACTTGGAACTTCTGTGTCCCTGTTTGCCGGTCTAAAGTGTACTCTCTTGATAATAAAATAAGTTTCTTCCCTTGCCTGAGCTCTGGTAACACTTTAATAATGTCTCTTATTCTATTTCTATTCAATCAGGAATTATGGTTATTTGTATAGTTGTGTGGTTAACATGACTGGATTAAAATCATTACAACTATGAACAACATTCTACCCTATAGTCTCTGCATCACGGAGTATAATAAGCGGTACACAATATATACTTATTGGTTAGATTGAACGAGTCAAGGTGTAGAGCAAGACACTGTGCCAGGTGATGGGAAGAACAGTGGTGCTGTTGGAAAGAGAAAGGAAGGTTGGGAGGAGGAATTAGTTTTGGGAAGCACGTGGTAAGTCTGATTTTGTACCTGGCCATTATGTATTTCTCTCACTTAATGGGATTTGAACAAATAGAACTGGAAACCAGTATTAAGGTGGCACCATCCCAATAACACTTAGGAGATGGGGAAGGAAAGCCACCAGCGACTGAGAGTCAGATTCACAGAGCGGAGGGTCCGGGGGAGCGCAGGGGGAGAGGCTGCAGGGTGTGGAGGACAGACATGTCACTTACCTGACAGGAGCTAGGGACAATGAAATTGGAGTCACAAAGGTCATTTGGCAATAGAAGCTTCTGAGAGAGAGAAGGTAGAGATGACAAGAAAGCTGTGTGCTTTGGTGGTCAGCTTATACTAATACAAGTGCCCTAACATACAAGATTTTGAGATACGAGCCGTCGAGCGAGCGATTTTTGCTTTGAAATACGAGCCACATTTGAGATAGGAGTCATCGCGAGGATCGGCCGGCTGCACACGACCCACCAGTTTACCGAGACTCGAGCATCTCATCGTTTCCCACGCTTCAAGGTTACGGAACGAATTAAACTCGTATCTCGAGGTACCACTGTATTTATTTACCCACCTTTCATTTGCTTTTAAATAAAACAAGTAGGAAAGATTTAGCCTCTTTAGGTTTGTTATGAACAAAGCAGAGCCTGGCTGTTTTCTAAGCATGTCTTCCTGGTGAAAATGCTCCTGTAAATCTTGGCTTGGAAAAAGTCCATCTTTTTCTTTATGCTTAAATCCACTGTAATTGCATGGCAGTGTTTCTGAGGCCTCTGTCTTCTCTGTTTTGTTTTGTTTATTTGTTTGTTTGTTTGTTTGGTGGCCTTCTTCATGGTTCTCATTTAGGCAGTTGGGAGTCAAACCTCAGCGAGACTGCAGGACAGGTCACTGGATCGCAGCTTCAAAGTCCTCTCACCCTGAGCCTCACAAATCTTGTCATTTTCCGGGGAGCCAGACAGAATGGCCTTTCATCTTTCTTAGAGATAAACTGCAATTAGGAGAGTGAGAAAGGAGACGATTAGAAGGATGGCTGGTTTCATCTCCCCCTCCCTCCCGCCCTGGGAGGCATGTGTGAGAGGAAAAGTTTGGGGTAATTGTGGTGGGTAAACATCTTCCCTTGTAGTAGTTACAGAGCCCCAGAAATGGTGAGTCTCAGCTGTTGGAATTCTGGGGTTTAAGAAATACCACCTAGATAACTTTTATTTAAAGTACATTTAAAACATTAAATTCTGCAAATCTGAATGAGAAAATTTGCAATTCCCAAGGAAAGGGGGAGCAATATTATATATTCTCTACACGATACACATAATTCACTGTAATTAATTTTATTCCTAAATAGATTTTATAAATTAAGTCGTATTATGAACACATATAAAACAGAGTATCCTAAAAAATCTTTTTTTTAATATATATTTTTATTGATTTTCTACAGAGAGAAAGTGAGAGGGACAGAGAGCCAGAAACATCGATGAGAGAGAGACATCGATCAGCCGCCTCCTACACAACCCCTACTGGGGATGTGCCCGAAACCAGGATACATGCCCTTGACCGGAATCGAACCTGGGACCTTTCAGTCCGCAGGCCGATGCTCTATCCACTGAGCCAAACCGGTTTCGGCCTAAAAGATCTTTTAATAAATTTCTTTTGTAAGAAAAAAAACAGTTTTATAATACATTAGTCTCTCTCTTTGACCTGTTTTTCACATTTCAGTTTTTACCTGTTGGGTCTTCTTTAGGTGGAGAGAAGCTAGCTTTCCAGGTAAAACGTTTATAATAATCATATGTAGTAATTGATTTACACAGATTGGACATGTTTCTTTGGAAATACACAGTATGATTAATGGAATCATGTCTAGCCACTCAAGATGTCAAAGTGTCTGTGAGAGCTCACATAGAAATTCTTGGAATAGCAATGTCCTTCCATTATATTTGTGTTTTACTGTACTTGTTTGTTTTTCTGAGAACCCTGTGAGGTAGACTATTATTACTCCTTTTCACTGAGGAGGATCAGAGATAAATACGCGTTTGTGACTCATCCAAGATTATAGAGTGAGAGGCAGAGTGGAGGCTACACACAGGCCTGTGACTCCCTGTGCACAGTTCTTCCATGATGGCATGTTCCCCTTAGAGTGGTGGATGCCAATGGGAGCCACGCTAGCATGCGTGACCTGGCCCCGGGCCGACAGCCAGAGATGCTTCTTGTTCAGCTCCTCCTACCCATCCTCCCTCCTTGCCTCCCTATCCCCCCCGCTTACACAAAGGATGAGAGAGGAAGCACCCCTGGCAGGGGGTACAGGCCACCTGAAAGCAGGGGCCCCGGCTCATGCCTAGGTACAAGGCAGCAAGCATTCCCAGACAGGCAGAGGCGCCGGTGGGATGGAACCACGCTTTCCTCCAGAACCTATGGTCTGCTGGTTACTTGCGCTGAGCTAGACGCTTTGCCTTCATTATTCATTTCATCCGCGTTACAAAGCTGTGTGGCGGGCATAGGATTTGTCCCCTGTCCATGCGGTTGATCAGCAGCAGAGACAAGACCCAAACCGAGACCTGCACGCTCTCTCCTCCTGCAGCCCACAGGACCCCTCTGAGACCGCTCCTTCATCGAAGAGTTGAGAAGTAGAGACAAGACTATACAAATTGTCATCGTTTAATAATGGCCATGATACAGGAAGCCAGACCACACAGCCCAGCTTTCCTTCAAAGCAGATCTTCTGAAGGGTCATGAAACGGGAAAATATAAATAAATACAGGAAAAAAAAAAAGTGTCCCAGAGCTTGAGACAGATTTTTCTCGCCATCTAAAGGAAAGTATCGAGAATGTGCTCTCCCCGCTGGAAAGAGATGAGGAATGGAGGAACGGAGAGCATCCACCGAGCCGGAGTGAGCCGGATCCGGCACCGGAGGCCTCCCAGCAAATGATTCAGACCCTCATTAAGGTTACGACACGCACATCCTGTGCTGTGGCCCGCCCCTCTCAGCGCCTAATAAATATTACTAATATTTATTCTCCCTTCCCGTCAACATTTGTTACCCTGCCTGTCTAGACGGTGCTGTTTCAGAGGGGCTGCGATTTGCTTACAGATAGAGCACGTCCGTAAACATGTGATCAGGAACAGCCGGGGCGGTAAATCTCGGGCGGAGCTGCCCCGCGGACGGCTGGGGAAGGGGCCGCGGGACCGGGGTTGGAATAATGAGGTGACGCCGGCTGCCAGGTCCCCGAGTTCCGACTCCGGCAGGCCGAGCCGAGCAGTAAATTAGCTTATGTTTCAGCTTGGCAGTTGGCACTTGGTTCATTTGTAGATGCTAATTGTAATCTGATGTTATCAGCAGCAGGTAATTGAAATGGGCTTGATGAATTACTTAATTTTCTTTAATAGCTGAGTCTTCAAGAACTGAATCAAGAAGATAAGGTGATGGGGAGCAAAATACAACAGCTCTATCTTTCTAATTAGCGCGCCGAGGTTTCTCCCTTCTTTACACAAATGATTATGAACAAGTGAGGCTGAAGAGGTTTATGAGTCAAAAGCCCCCGTGGGGGCATTTCCCATTAGGCAGCCCAGTCCTGAGCATTGATAACAGTTGTGTTGGGACTTCAGAAAGGAACACCGCGGGGACAGCTTGGAAGAGCGCTGGTTTCTGAACACAAGCTGGGTTCGCCCAGACGTAGGTGGCTCCTGCCCGCTGGGGGCACTGCCACTTCGGCACTCGCCCCACCTTCAGCCTCTATTTTGTGGCCATTGCCGGTGAGCAGGGCAGCCTGGCACCAGGCAGGAGGCAGGGGAGCCTCTCAGTGATGCCAATCATTGGCTCCTGCCACCCATCCCTGGCACCGGCGCCTTCACACCTGCCTGCACCTGAGTCTGCCCATCTGCAGCGGGTCCTGTCTGGCCCTGGGCTTTGCCAGCCACGGTGGGTGCAGATGTGATCCCGGGTCCCACCATCTGTGCTGGCCGCTGCACACTGGACGTACGCCACGTGACTCTGAGAAGCTTTGGGGTCTTTCTTGGGGAATCATTTGGCTCTGCTTTTCGTCTCATCTCTTTTCCTTCAGGAATCCATCTGGTGTGAGGTGACTGGTGAGGAATTCACTTTTGGCTGGTTTCTTGAGAAGAGTAGAAGATGGAGAGAGTTAGAATCTGGTCTCTCAGTTAGACATTCAGAGCAGATGTACCAAGTGCTTGTTCAGATCGCCTCTATGGTTCTCCTTCGTAAGAAATTCTTTTAAAGAGAACTCATTGTTAGAGGTGAAGAGTCCCTACGTGGGAAGGAAAAAATAGGTTTCCTCTTTATACCTGGCATATTTATTTATTTAAAATATATTTTATTGATTTTTCACAGAGAGGAAGGAAGAGGGATAGAGAGTTAGAAACATCAATGAGAGAGAGACATCAATCAGCCGCCTCCTACACGCCCCCTACAGGGGATGTGCCCGTAACCAAGGTACATGCCCTTGACCAGAATCGAACCTGGGACCTTTCAGTCTGCAGGCCGATTGCTCTATCCACTGAACCAAACCGGTTTCGGCCTGGCATATTTATTTTTAAAAAATCTTCAACACTCACTACGTATTTATTGAGTACCTACTGTGTGCTAGGAACTATGCCAGTGGCTGTTTGCTAAAGCGGGCATTTGAAGTGCTTAAAGAAAAAGCACTTAGTGACTTCAGAAAGTATTACATGGGGTGTAATTCTAATTGAAGGGGTGTCAGAAAACCCTCCCCTGAGTAAGTGGCCCCAATTCATCTTATTAATACCATTCTCTGCCATCCACCCTTCACCCTCACTGCTCCCCCACCTCTGAGTCCTTGCGCTCCTCCCTGGCTTTCTTCACGCCCTTTCTTCTGCCCTGAGTGTCTTTCTCCGGTCAAGCCTGTGACATCTTAACCGGTTCTTTCAAACTTCACCCAAAGGTCTCTTTATTCTTAAATCTCCCTCTCAGGTTTTTCCCAGAAATGTAGTGTCCATCTGTATTCGCCTACCATTTTTGTACATAGCACTAATTAAGTATTGTAATTATTTACCAACTGGATCATAAATGCCAATAATGGGCAGGACATGTATCGTAACTTATTTGTGTCCTTACCCTAGTGGCTAATGCTTGTACTGCAGTGGGTATATCCACTTTATCTATATACAGTGGTACCTCGAAATACGAGTTTAATTCGTTCTGTAACCTTGAGGCGTGGGAAACTATGAGATGCTCCAGTCAAGGTAAACTGGTGGGTCGTGTGCAGCCGGCCGATCCGCACGATTACTCCTATCTCAAATGTTGCTCGTATTTCAAAGCAAAAATCGCTCGATAGCTCGTATCTCAAAATCTCGTATGTTAGGGCACTTGTATCTTGAGGTACCACCTCTATATAAAAGGCTAAGTGGCCATCTGACCTTCCAACCTTCTGACTGGCCTGGAGGTCTGATGCCCACTGATCACCAGCGGGCAGATGCTCAACGCAGCAGCTGCCAAGCTGTGGTGACTTGGCAGCGGTGGTTCTTGGGTGATGTGCCTGGAACTGGAGAGGAGGGAGCCCGGTTCCTTGCGGGGCCACGTGATTCCACCTTTAGCCGTGAGTTATGTTGTTGCTGGGGTACGGTTGCCTTGAATCTGGTTACTGCACACTTATGTTTGTGTTCCACACTCTGTTTGACAACGGGGCCCCTCGGGAGATGTAAGAGAGCCGGTTTCGCCCAATCCCCACAGGCCAGGCCGAGGGACCCCTCCTGCCGGAAGGACCCTGCTCTCTCCGAAGACACCTTTTGAGCTGTGGTGCCACCCCAGGTGTGGCTGGCTGGGGAGGGACCATGGGAGGTTGGCCTCAGGGTGGGTTGGATTCCCTATCACCCCGCCCCGCCCCACTGACCACCTTCCAATTAATTTCCTCCCAGTGTGCACGAATCTGTGCACCGGAGCACCAGTATCATATATCTTGAGTGGATGACGGATGATGTGAGCCAAGCTCTATGGCAAATGTCAGAAACTAATAACTGGAGTCTAGGGTTCAAATAATGGCTCTATCATATTTACTATTTTCCTCCATTTCCTGCTGCTTCCGATTCCATAGCCCCGGGTGACTAATTCTGGGAACCAGTGGCAGTTTCTGTAAATAAGCTTCGGACCTTCACATTCTTGTCAGTGGAAATGATGTCTAAAACTCCCTACTATTCTTTAAAGCTCAAATTCTATTCCTTTTCTGTAGAGAGACAATGTATATGGAAGCTGAAACTTGATTCCTACAGCCTTTTAAAGGAACCAAATATAATCAGCTTGATAGTTAAAGCAGCAGGTGGTGATTAGGTTTTATGAGATCCTTTTAGTTTTCCTCCTTACTGGGAGTAGGAAGACAGAATTGAGTGGATTTTCCTCCTGTCTTTACACAGTCCTTTGGCCTATAGCTGGATGAGACAGTCTGATTAGCAGGCAACTAAAAATATATTAACCTTTTGTGTTTGTTTGTTTTAATCCCTCACCCGAGGATATTTTTCCATTGATTTTTAGAGAGAGTGGAAAAGAGCAGAAAAGACAGAGAGAAATACTGATGTGAGAGAAACACATCAATTGGTTGCCTCTTGTTAGAAACATCTATGAGAGAGAGACATCGATCAGCCACCTCCTGCATGCCCCCTACTGGAGATGTGCCCGCAACCAGGATACATGCCCTTGACCAGAATCGAACCTGGGACCTTCCAGTCCGCAGGCTGACGCTCTATCCCCTGAGCCAAACCGGTTTTGGCGAACCTGGGACTCTTTGGTGCTCTGTGCACTAAGCCAAACCGGCTAGGGCTATATTAACCTTTTTGGATATTTATCCAAAAAGTTCACAAAACACTACTAAAATGAGATCCTTTGTGCAGCCTTGAAGAACCCTAATATTTATTACTCTTGGACAAGAAAATCACTGGGATCGTACACTGTTTCTTCTTTTAAGTATATGAACTTAACAGTCTATTCTCCTCTTCATTTAACATCTAGCCTTCGGAAACTTTTCAGGTATTCAAATAACAGGTTCCGTAGAGAAGAGATGAAAAGGCCTTTGTGGTGTCTTCAGCGCACCTTTGAAGTGGCACAGAAGTCATTATCATAAGAAACGCAATGCCCCGGTGCCAACACTCGACTTTCTGTGCGGTGTTACGTTCGTGCGCTTAAACATTCAGAAATAGCAGGCTCATTATTCCCGTTTAGAATCGGAAACCCTCAGGAACAGAGAGGTTAGGCTGTCAAAGACCCCACAGCCAGTGCCACGGCGCGTGGCAGAGCTGTCTGAGTGGAAAGCCAGCGCTCTCACCCCGCCTCACGCCGCTTCTCCAAGAGAAGGGCGACCATCAGTTAGGACAGAGCTAACGCTCTCTCGTTTCTCCACGACAAGGACAACCTGACATTGTCACCGGGGAGAGAGCGTTCCTTTTTGCCCCCAGCTGCTTCTCACTCTCATTCACGGATCCCCTTTTACCCGCACACCGACGGGCTGCATGCAGGGCAGAGCGTGGCTGCTTACGTGCCACTCCGACTCTCCCCGGCTCCCTCCCCGGCGTGAAATCCACCGGAGGCTCAAGTGTTTAAGACTCTCCTCGGCATAATTAGTCATTTCAGGCACCTTCAGAAAGTCGCTTTCCCCCCGAGCGTGTTCAGCGCGGTGGCCCAGAAATTTGCAGGCTGCTGCCTCTGACACAGCAGAGTGGCGTGGGTTTTCCTGGCTTTTGCTGACTCAGCCTGTCCCCGCCTGACTTTTAAACAGCTCCGCGAGCTCCTGAGCGCAGCCTCTCAGCTTTCAGTGGCTTCCAGAAACCAGGCCTTTCCATCCTCCTCGGAAGAGTTAAGTGAGAGCTTTCATTTTCTCCTAAAAGCTGCATCGGTGCCACGTAAAGTAGTTCCAAGAGCAACGAGAGAGCGAAATCAGGGCTTCGTTGTTACGTGCCCCACGTGCTGGTAAAGGAAGCCCCTCCTCAGAACAGCCCTCGTGGCAAAAAGAGGAGCAGATTTGTGTTCCGGAGCCAGAACCGTCCGAGTTGGCCACTTCTTTGCCACAGCCATTTTGTCCTGGTGTTTTCCTGATGCGCAGGGAAGGTCCCCTCGAATCCGTTACCCAGCACCGCATCAGACAAAGACGGCCTCCAGCGGGGCCCAGCTGCCGGCGCGCTCTGGAGGGAGACATAATATGCTCCGTGACTCAGTAAGCGGAAGGTAATGGACTAAAAGTTATCGAGCCCTTCCCGAGGAGAGCTGGAGTTTGCCCAGAAATTTCCACTGTCAGCCTTCACAAAACAGATGGCGCGCTCCAGTTCGCGGCACCATCCGGCGAGCTGGCGTGTCTGCCCTGACAACTCCTGGTACTTCTTAAACGCCTGATGGAGGGGGACATTCCCTTTGTCATCCGAGAAGAACTTGCACGGCTGTGTGCGTGTGCGTGTGTGTGTGTGTGTGTGTGTGCACGTGCATGTGATAAAAGGAGCAAAAAGCACCCACTTGCTAAATCCTTTCCTAAACACTTTTCTGGTCTTTCTGTCCTCAGGGGCTTTGGCGTTTTTATATAAAACATCCTGTTGGACTGTTCTTTTTTCCTCCCGGTACCATGGAAACCACTCAGATCCTGGGCTAATTTCTCTTCATTTTTGATCACTCGGAGGCCCCGTTCATAAATGGCTCCCCCTCGCCACCACGTTATGGGTTTTTACGGTGTTATGTAGCTACGGTGGCTGTATTGTATCATTTATCCCTGGGATGGTTCAGGCACCATCAGGCCATAGAGCAGTGGTTCTCAGCCTTTCTAATGCCGCGACTCTTTAATAGAGTTCCTCATGTGGTGGTGACCCCCAACCATACTTCATAACTGTAATTTTGAATTATAATGTAAATATCTGTATTTTCCGATGGTCTTAGGCGACCCTTGTAAAAGTGTCATTCAACCCCCAGAGGGGTCGCGACCCACAGGTTGAGAACCACTGCCATAGAATATAGAGTCCCCCTTCAACTCGCATCCGTGTGAAGCACCTGACTGCTGGACTCAGGTGGCCTGGCTTTGGGTCTCAGCTCTGCCACTTACTGGCTTTGCGACCTTGCCTTCGTTGCTCCCTACCTCAGCTTTTTAACCTGTGGTGTAGGCACGATTATAGTACCTATCACACAAGACAACGGAGGGTTGAGTGAGTTGTACGTAAAGCCCTGAGAACAATACCTGGAATGTAATCGACACTCACAAATGTTTTAATCATCATCACAGTTTTCTATCGTGTGTGAGAAGAGCGTATCATTTGTTAACACAAAACTAAGCTGCTAAAGGAAAGGTGAAACACGTTACTGAAATACATACCATTGCTTATCCTTCCATTGGAAATTGGAGGTGGTCGCCGAAACCGGTTTGGCTCAGTGGATAGAGCGTCGGCCTATGGACTGAAGGGTCCCGGGTTCAATTCCGGTTGTGGGCACATCCCCAGTGGGGGGCGTGCAGGAGGCAGCTGATCGATGTCTCTCTCTCATTGATGTTTCTGGCTCTCTATCTCTCTCCCTTCCTCTCTGTGAAAGGTTAATAAAATATTTTATAAAGACCACAGAAGAGAGAGGCAAAAGCAGCTCCCTTAAATAAACAAACAAACAAACAAACAAACAAACAAATAAATAAAAGAAAATTGGAGGTGGTCACCGGGGGCCAGCAGTACCTGTTACTGCATTTCTTCCTCTCCTTTCTGTCCCTGGCTTTATTGAGATGTAAGTTGCATATACCATTGTGTAAATTTAAGGTGTATAGTGTGACTGTTTGACACCCGTATATATAATTACCATTTCTTTGTGGATGTTACGGTGAGATCATTAAAGATCTACTCTCAAAGCAGGTTTCAAATATTGTTACCTATAGTCACCATGCTGTCCATTAGATACCTTGAACTTACTCATCTAATAACTGAAATTTGTACATCTTCCCATTCCCCCTCCCCTTCCCACCCTCCAACTCCTGGCAGTCACCCTTACACTCTGTGCCTATGAGTTTGGTCTTTTTAGAATCCACATATAAGTGAGATTACATATTTGTCTTTCTCTGTCTGGCATTCCCTCAGCCCAGTGCTCTCCCAGCTAGTGTGTGTGCTTTTGTTGTTTAGTTTTCCCCCTGTGAGATGTCTTCTGTGGCCGTCACTTTAAGGAGGAGATTTTTCTGTCACTCGACAGCCGGAGAATGGGCAGGGCATGGCTGGGAAGTGAGGCAGACGTGGGCTCAGCCCACTGCCTAGCTATGTGCCTTCGTATGGCCTAACCTTTCTGACCTCAGGCCCATCCTCTGGTGCCGTAAGGAGACACTGGCCCTGCAAGAAGCTTTCTCTCTTCGCTGCTCTCCTGCACCCTGACATGCTCTGTGCCCACAGGCGGGGAGCGCGCTTCTTCCTGCCAGTGGTCATCTTCCTCATCTCTCTCTCCATCCGGCCCGCCAGCCCGGAGACGCTGCGGGCTCGCCATCTGAGGCATTTGCATTCCCGCGCTCAGCTCTCTGCTTGTTAATCTCCGCCGCTGCGTGAATTGATGAGCAGTGCTTAGCACATAGCAAGCACTCAGTGAATGCCGCTGCTGTCATTACGCTCGGAGAGATTTGTCTCGTTTAAAAGAAGCTTGCAGATGTCTCCACTCATCTCAATTAGCCGCATGCGAAAATGCAGACTTGGGGAGGAATGACCATCGCACAGCAGTTTTGGCTTTCCCGAAGGTTCTTTACCAAAGAAAGGCAGTGACTGCCGGTTATTTTGTAAAGGTGAGCCAGATTTTTGGAACCCTGACCGGCGATCTCAGAGCAGCGTCTTGAAAGAACTTGAAGGAACACCTGGTAGATTTCCAAAGCATCTTCCACTGTCACACCTAGTACAGCCGCAGCTTCCGGGGTTCTCAGAGGGGAGAGACCGTGGCAGCCGGGACACAAAAACACCCTCCTCTGTGAAATGGGGGGAAGCAGAGGACCTCGGAGTGGGTGTGGGAGCCGCAGCGCTTCTGAGGCTGAAACAAGGCCCTGTCTGCGAAGCGCTGTGCCTGCTGCCGGCGCACAGTGCAGGCTCGGGGAGTCACCCTGGCATCGCGCTGAGAGGGCCCTCTGCCCCGGGCACTGCTGGCACCACGCGGCTCTTCTCCTGCTTTCTCGGGTACTCCCCTTCCTTCTTCTACACTCTGGCTCTGAGCGGTGTCAAAACTCGGGGGAAATTAACAGTCCGTAGTTCTTCATGGAGAAAACGTGGACATCTCCAGACAGGCGGTCAGAGCTGGTGGCTGTTGTGCGGGAGTATGGGTTAGAAGAACGATTTCCTCCCCGGCTGGTAAAAAAGAACTTGCTTCCTCTCTGTGGCTTCCACTTGCAGTGAGCCCGCTTTCCCTGTTTTACTATCTCAGACCTCCTGATCTTGAAAAGCACGCTGTTTTCTTCTAGAGATGTCGGTAATAATGGCAGAAGCAGTGGTGTGCTTGTGAATTACATGTCTGACTGTTAGTCCGTCTCCGTGCTAGGTCCTTCCTCCTCCTTCTTCATCTCCCTGTGTTCCCTTGCAGAAGAGAGGCATGCTAAATATTGTCAGATAACAGCAGTTCTCTTTAACAGACTTGTTCACCTATGTTTTTTCCCACACTCATTACTCGTTATTCCATTTGGATCTCTATCTATCTATCTATCTATCTATCTATCTATCTATCTATCCATCCATCCATCCACCCACCCACCCACCCATCCATCCATCCATCCAACCATCCATCCATCCAACTATCCATCCATCCAACCATCCATCTGTCCATCCATCCATCCAATCATCCATCCATCCATCCATCCATCCATCCCTGGTAGATTTCTGAATCATGTAAATTTCTAAATCATATGTGTATCCATCAGTGTTCTCCAGCACAAAGTTATACTTGGAAGATTCGTAGGAGTCATATTGGAAATGGTTACTAAGCATGATCCCTCTGGCTTACTGGCTATTTCCTTTATTTCTATAGTATTTTAGTGGTGTGTTCTCTCTCACTTTTTTCTGACTATGAGCATTGATGCATAGAAGATGGTTTTAATATTTCATTAATGTTCCATTTATCTATTTGCTCATCTACTCGCCCATTCTTCACCCATCTGTCCATCAGATAACTCTCATACACCTGCCATGCTTGAGGTCTCATTCTGCAGGCTCAAACTCGGCGGATTGGGAGTCCGGAGATGCGTGTTTTTGTTCCAGCTCTGCCATTAACTCCCTTCGCACAGAGCCGAGAATGACTTACCCCCAAAATACCGTGGTAGCACGGGGCTCTTTCTCCCTCTGACCTTTTAGCATACCGCCACAGGGGAAATGTGACCATTGCCTGTGTGCTATGGTTGGACAGATCACATCCCTTGAGACTCATGAAAATGTACAGATGGCTCTGTGGTGCCTTTAGGCATTGGAATTTGTGTCAACGTTCAAGCTTTCTTTAAAAAAAAACACAAAAAAATACCAACTCACGTTATTCTGCGAAATCTCATGGTGGTGCTAATGTTTATGAATGACATTATGCCCATCATATCGTTTTGGCTTGTCTGCTGGTTTCCTGAACGTTACAGATGCATCTTGCGAAGCCATTAACAATGGTGGGCGAGGGATGCCAGAAAAGTCCAACCCCGATTGTTCCTTTTTCCCGTGCCTTTGTTCTGTTTTTAGGGCTCCAGTAACAGGAGTTTTATTACAGCAGTTTGTGTCCTCGGCTCTTTTGCCGAGGCTCTGCATAATTTATGATCTAGGTTCCAAAATGTTAGTGAATTGCTCCACCAGAAATAATGGAATGTGACAGCAATGGATTCCACATTCTTGGCCCAAGTGTCTGTGTCTGTGGTTTACAAGTCATTTCGGAGCACGATGGCTGCATTGTTCAAGCTGTTGCTGGGAACGGGCTCTGACAAAATGAGGGAATCTGGGTGATTATGAAAACACAAACTGGGTCCAGGCAACGGCGTTGTGCTTATGGGTATCTGGAAGGAGCGCACATCCACTCCCATCCTCCCCCCCGTCACAGGCATGGTCCCCCGTCTGCTCTAGGCCACATTGTGGGATGCTGGGTATGCGGTACAGATTTCAGAGTGCCTGTGATATGAAAGGTACATATGACGAATGGATCGGCATTTCCTGGGCACTTACCCTGCCTCAATGAAGTAGGTATGAGCCTTTAAGATATACCCTTGGAGGCATCACTTTTTATTTTATTTTTTAAATCTATTTTTATTGATTTTTAAAGAGAGAGGAAGGGAGAGAGAGAAAGATAGAAACATTGATGAGAGTGGAAGTCATAGATGGGCTGCCTCCTGCATGGCCCCCACTGGGGATCAAGCCCACAACCGGGCGTGTGCTCTGACGGGGAATCAAACGGGTTCCTGGGTCAGCGTTCAACCACTGAGCCACACCAGCCAGGTGGCATCGCTTTCTTCTTAAAGATTTCTTCTCCCGGGTGAATGCCTGATAAGATAGTGAATGATATATCTCACCTAAATCCAGATGTCCTGAAAGCTCCATAATCTGTTTAATTATGTCTTGTTGAAGCACATTTTTATTAGCTATGTCTCCCAACTATTTCAGAAAGATCTGAGAATAGAGCCTACTTTAAATGCAAAATAATGTAGGTGACCAAAAATTGCAGTTACTTGAGAAGTACGAAAGAGACTGTTTTGGCATCATAAATTAATCCCTGTCCCCATGTTGATGTGGCTTTTGTTGGTGAGTCAGAAGGGGTTTAGTGGTTGTGGAATTAACTGTATGATCTGGGAAGTTTGGTATTAAATTGTCCTTAGAATGGCAAAAAAAAAAAAAAAAGAAATCATTTAAATAAATTTATGGACTCTCCTTGAAAAGAGTCCTTCTATTAATCCTTATAACAGAGCTGACAGAAAGGACAAAAATATGGTATGGACAAGAGCATGCTTCTATAGTTGAAAGAGTCTCCTCTAATTCCTAGGCCACAGCTGCTCTTTTCTTTCAGTAAAGATATTGGTGAGTTTTGTCCACAACCAATTTGAACTGTTACTCTATGATCATACCATCCAGACCATGGACAGAATTACTAGTAAAAAGTAGAATGTGTGTGTATGTGTGTATGTATGTATGTATGCATGTGTATGTGTGTGTATGTATCTGCTTCCTTT
The DNA here is from genome assembly GCA_004026805.1 of Lasiurus borealis. Lineage (NCBI taxonomy): Eukaryota > Metazoa > Chordata > Mammalia > Chiroptera > Vespertilionidae > Lasiurus > Lasiurus borealis. The sequence goes on along the minus strand of PVJN01026689.1, from coordinate 11,406 downwards.
TACTATACCCTCCAGTGAGATGTGGTGAATAACGCACGCACTGAGGATTTGTTATTCGGTTGTTTATTTAATGAACACCCTGTCTCGAGCACTATTCTAGGCGTTAGAGACAAAGCAGTGAATAAAACAAAACCCCACTTTCACTCTGGTGGAGGAGACATAGTTTTAAACAAACAGCTGAAGCAGGGAAAGGAGAGAGAGGGATGGAGAGGGAGGAGGCTGGCTGGCTGGTTGGTTTTAGGCGGGAGGGCCAGACAGGCCTTTCCGAGGGGCTAATGGTGAGGAGAGACCTGCATGAAGCACCGTGAGGGCTTCAGAGTGAGGCAGACCCCGTTTAAATCTCGGACCTCTCTGAACTGGTCCGTCACCTGTGGAAGTGCAGCTAATCGCACCTTGCTTGCAGGAATGTATTGATGGATATGTCTCCTCCTCCTTTCTTCTTTTGCATTTAAAAATTAAACACAGCCTTATAGTCTCTGACCCTGCTGGTTGGCCCAGAATTTATAATATTCACAGTAATATTTTCCGAGCAAAATTCCAGGCTCAAGAATCTGATGTGAAAAAAAATCCATATTGCTGATTTATCTGTATGAATAAATATCCAAGGGACTTATAAAAATGAAGTATACTGAGTTACACATTTAATTAATATTTGTCTTTATTGAGGAGAAGTGTACATGAAATGGGTCCTTTCTAAAAAATTCAGGCCCATGGATGCCTGAACTATGTCAAATGCCCGCAGTCCCGTAAAACTCCCGGGGAGGCCAGCAGTCAGTTTTAACAGATCTTAACTTCTTGGAACTTTAGATGGGACCGTGGGTGGCACGAATGTTGACCTAAGTGGGAAGTGACAGGAAAGCTCTCCAGTTAGAGCTTCTAATGCGGGGTGTTCCAGCGACTGTGATCTGAGCGGGATTGATGTGGACAGCGTTACTGACAGTTCACAGTCCCGTTAAAAGCTTCTTTAGAGAAAGAGTCCGCTGGGACCTTATTAGCTCTAGAGCCACTAGCTGCTCTGGGGAGAGATTCAGAGGCACATCAGCTTCAAGGCCGTGTCTGTTTTACATCAGGCTGCCTCTCAGGGAGCGATTCAGCACACGGCTCAGCGCTGGCAAGACTTCCGGCTGGCGGGGCCCCGTTCAGTCATCACAGCCGTCCTCGGCGTACTCTGTGCTTATGCAGTGCTTTCCTCTGCCCCCTTACCAGCCCGGCAGGCAGTCAGGGCAGACCCTCTCGACCTGATGGGTGAGGGAGTCACGTGTCCAAGATCACCCAAGAAGCCAGCACTACACCCAGATCCAAGCTCGGCAGCGAGGTCCCCTGGGCCATTGTGCTAAGAGGGACTGTCCTCCTCAGCACTGGAGCCACTGGCCTGTGGCAGGTCCTTCCACAGAGTGGCATCTGGGTGGCTGTAGTTGGTGCTGTGGTCCTGCCATTTGTATGCACAAGTCAGCACAGGAGCGAAAAGTTTGGCTCAGGGCTGATGCCGAAGACAGCCATGCTGGGACAGATGGCACCTGAGAGGGCTTGCAAAGAGACTTTGGTTGGAATATGAAGATCACAAATTGTAGAGCTAGAGAGCAACGGCGGTGATTATATCATCCAAGCTCCTTAATATGTAGAAAAACAAACCCCACTTTCACTTTAGTGTGGGAGCGCAGCGAAGGTGGGGGGTGGAAATCACAGAGCTGGTTGGTGACCAAGCAGTGTGAGCGCCTGGTGTTGCTAATGAATGCCAGGCCAGCCAGTCTCCTCCCTCAGACCAGGCTTACTCCCCCTAACCTCCCTCCTGCCATGGAAAACCTGTACTTTCTGACCATTTTATGGGTTGCATTGATCATCTAATGCTTACGGTTCCTAAAAGCAGTCCTGATCAAAATGCCTTTAATTGAGCCGAGACTGGTTTGGCTCAGTGGATAGAGCGTCGGCCTGCGGACAGAAAGGTCCCAGGTTTGATTCCGGTCGGGGGCATGTACCTTGCTTGCGGGCACATCTCCCCTGTGGGGTGTGCAGGAGGCGGTTGACCGATGTCTCTCTCTCATCAATGTTTCTGACTTTCTATCTCTCTCCCTTCCTCTCTGTAAAAAATCAATAAAATATATTTTTTTAAAATGCCTTTAATTGAACTAAGAGCTGTGATGAAGACCCCCTCTCCTTGTGCAGTGGGTTTCTCTTCCTCACTAGCATCTACTTGGTTTGTGCATGTGCCATAACCATCTCACTATCATCTTGATTTGTGAATGTACCACAACCATCTCACTCTCATCTTGATTTGTGAGTGTACCACAACTATCTCACTATTGTCTTGATTTGTGAGTGTACCACAACTATCTCACTCTCACCTTGATTTGTGCATGTGCCACAACCATCTCACTATCATCTTGATTTGTACATGTGCCACAGAATTGGAGTTCCCTTGGCACTGAGGGAGTTGTGCATTTCATAGAATGTGTTTCATGTTTACTGTTTCATGGATCACAGTGTGGTATTCTCATTTCTTCCCACGGCTCTCCTCCCATCCAGGCTGTGAGATCCCTGAAGGCCTGGCATCTGGTCCTTTGAGGCTGCAGGTTGCGCCCCCTCGCACAGTGTATCACCCTCGGAGGCATCCATTACCTGTGTTTGGGGAGCATGTTTACACCGCCTCTCCCCCCATCCCCTCACTCTCACCTCCTCCTCTTCCCCGTCCCCACCCCCACTCCCCCAGGATGGAAGCGGTTGTTCTCTAATCCTGAGAGCGCGCAGGGAAATGCGGGGCCTCCTGACTCACGCTCCTGTTGTCCTCCTACATAATCGCCGTTCTGAGAACCAGTGGGCATTGTTATTCTTTGTTCCTTCGAACTGGCCTCTGTTTTCCTTCGTTATCTTTGAGCTCAGTCCAGCCATATTGATTTCCTTTTAATGGAACAGAAGCCCCCTCCGATCGCTGCTGCATATTGAGTTATGTTTGATGCTCAGGCAGGCAACGCCGCCTGGTGCTGAAGAGCTCAGGCTGTGCAGTCGGAGGGGCACCGGTCTCTCACCCCCTGCGGAGGGGTTATCTCCGGGCACGTGGTTTGTAAGCCTCGGGGTTTCCCCAGACCCCGGATGCCAGTGCTGTGCTGACCAAATCAGTGTCATTACAGTCTAAGACAGTGGTTCTCAACCTTCCTAAGGCCGCGACCCTTGCATATAGTTCTTCATGTGGTGGTGACCCCCAACCATGAAATGTTGCTACTGTGATGCATCGTGATGTAAATACCTGCATTTTCCAATGGTCTTAGGCGACCCCTGTGAAAGGGTCGTTCAACCCCCAAAGGGGTCGCGACCCACAGGTTGAGAACCGCTTGTCTAAGACGCACCATGTCTCCGGGTTTTCTTCTTCCATCACACATGCAGATGGAGAGGTGGGCGCCTGCCAGGTTGGGGATCTTGATGGTGATGGTGAGGAGGAGGAAAAATCTAAAAATCTCCCACTCTCAGCTCTCTTGTTTTATTAGTTATTAAAGCTTCCCTTGTGCAAATACTTGTAAACATTTGCTCCGTGTTTTTAAAAGTCTGTAGCAGAAAGAGATTTATTGGAACATTCAGAGACTTTTTTGGATCTCATCCCCGAAGAGTCTAGCCATACGTTACCCGTTATTAAACATTTGTAAAAGTAAAGCTTTTGACAATATCTTGAGATTGCAATGATTTCTGTGTCAGACATTTATTTGCTTCAAAATCTGGCAGGTTAATAGTATAGTTCTTTTCACAGATGGAGTTAGAAAGTGTTTAAGGAGCATGGTGGTTTTAAAATCTGTCCACGGCCCTAGCCGGTTTGATTCAGTGGAAAAGAGCATCGGCCTGCAGACGGAAGGGTCCTGGGTTTGATTCCGGTCAAGGGCATGCGTCTCGGTTGCAGGCTCAATCCCCCCAGCTCTGGTTGGGGCGTGTGCGAAGGCCACCAATCAATGTGCCTCTCTCACATCTATGTCTCTTTCTCTCCCTTTCGCTCTCTCTAAAAATCAATGGGAAAATATCCTCAGGTGAGGATTAATAAAAAATAAAACCAAACCTGCCCACGAATCCACTGATACTCCTCTGTTCAGAAAGTAGAGCCCGATTCTCCTTCTCATGAATGTGGGCCGGCCTTAGTGACGCCCTTTTCGCCATCAGAATATGACAGAAGGGATGCAATGTGACCTCTGAGGCCAAGCCAGAAAGAGGACACAGCTTCTACTTGGCCCTCCCGCTCTTGGCTCACTCATTCTGGGGGCATCCAGCCCCACGTTTCGAGAACGCTCCAGCTTAACCTCCCAGTGGAGGGCCCAAGTGGGTACTTCCCCTCCCAACCAAGAAGGACCCTCCAAGAGAACCACTTACCATGTCTGAGGTGCCTGCAGAACGGAGTCACATTCCTGAGAGAGATGTCTGATTATGGAGTGAACTCGCTGGTCTGGTCCCTGTACCCTCCTGCCTGGGAGAGGAGACCGGTAGAGGCGGGCTAGTGGCAGAAAACTGGCCACCCCTACTGGCAAGTCAAGCACACAGGACTTTCCTGTGGACCGAAGAGTAGAAGTTGGCTCAAGACAGCTTTCTAGAACCCTCCCCTGGATAAGGAAACCCCAGCACACGAGGCAATGGTCTGTACCCTAATGATGGGATCTGAGCGAGGGTCCCCCATCAGGGAGCTGTACGGTGCGTAGATCTCTCCGCAGCGCTCCAAGAACTTACACGAGCCCCCACAAACGGGGCCATTATTTGAATGCCCGCCTAAAGGCAGCATCAGTAGGCAGTTTTAGGCCAAAAAAGCCAGCAGCAGCCAAAAGAATGCTGGTTGGTTAAGTCCCCTGTTCGTTTCCATGCCCCTTGTCCCCACCCCCTGGAGGAGTGAGGGGAAGAGAGAAGTCGTTCTCTACTAGTTGCTTTCCGGCAGAACTCCGACAGACCTTCCTCCGTGTTGTTATGGTTACGGTGTTGTGCCTAAGTTTCCCAGCGTCCCTGGCCAGGACGCGTCACCCTTTCTAGCCAGTAAACCGCGAGGCCCTGGAAAGCACGCGTGCAGCTCGCCCCGTCAGTCTCCTGCCACAGTCACTGAGGTGATGGATGCGCCGAACAGAGCCTCCTGCTGACGCGTCGTGGACTCGCAGAGGAAGAAACAGACATGTGGCAAGCCTCGGAGACTGGAATGTTCTCTGTGACAGCCTAACCTCGCCTCCGCTGATTGCTACAAGCAGGGGCACGGAAACGGAGTGCCCTCGCGTTAGACGCGTCCCCGGACATCTGGAGGCCAGTTGAGGAGCGGGGTTCTGAATGTGAGGCCTGTGCAGCCCGATCCCGCTTTGGAGAGCAGTGCTGCTCCCCAGCTGTCTGTCCCTGTCCTCGAGAAGATCGAGAATGAAACAAGAGTAAGCACTTCAAAACGTTCATAGCATGCCGAGACCGGTGTGGCTCAGTGGATAGAGCGTCGGCCTGCGGACTGGAAGGTCCCAGGTTCGATTCCGGTCAAGGGCACATACCTTGGTTGCAGGTGCATCCCCAGTAGGGGGCGTGCAGAAGGCAGCTGATCGATGTCTCTCTCATCGATGTTTCTAACTCTTACCCCTCTCCCTTCCTCTATAAAAAATCAATAAAATATATATTTTTAAAAATTTTAAAAATAAACTTTCATAGCAACTGCTGTGATATTTTACTGCCTTTTATAGTCGGCCTAGAGGCCCGGTGCATGAAATTTGTGCACTCGGAGGGGCGGAGGGGGGGGTCCTTCGGCCCAGCCTGAACCCTCTCACGATTAATAGCCCCACAGAGGGAGGCCCCACCCACTGCCGCCAGCCAGGTGGCCTGGGCCTCCCTCTGTGGGTCACCACAGAGCTCCTGGTGGCCTGGGCCTCCCTCTGCAGGGCAAACGTGGGGCTATGGCAGGGCCTCCTGACCAATCGCATTGCACCCGCCTTGTCGGTGGTAGGCAGTGCTGGTCCGCTGCGGTGCCCGTGAACCAGGAGGGACCGATAAGTCAGCAATTCAGCTCGCTCGCCAGTCCCCGCCCACCAAGCCTGCTGCGCACGCAGCCTGGTGTTCGGTCGTTATGGACGTATGGCTCTTTATATATTAAGATTAGTCTGCGACATATTGTAAAAAGCAAACCCCCCTCAAAACTGGCTCTTCACCAAGAGAGTGTGAGAAGCACTGTTTTATAGTACATTCAGATGAGTTTTAGCTACAAGAGTAATCAATTTCGGAATTATTTATTGTATTTATCCCATACATTCATTCTGTTTTAAGGCTTCTTGATCTTTCTTATTAAATGACTACCCTATAATAACAATTGCGATAGTAATATCAGAAGCCGTCCGATGGAAATGCCTTCATCAAAAGCTTGGTTACCATTTGGAACTCTTAAGAAACTTGACTGATTTTTCTCTGGCCATCTCAACAGCCAAACGTGGATGCCCAGATTGGTGAACTCGTCTGGTGCATCTACCTTCTTGGCTTCCAGGGCAGACGGAGACATTTCGAGAGCCACTGTACGCTCTCTAGTTCACTGCGTTCAATTCACTGAGGACTTTGAGGCGGCCTCTGCCCTGTGGCGCACGTGACCGGAATCAAGCTGTCAGTGGCCGCTTCCTCGCCTTGTCCGAGTCGTGTCAGGAAGTCAGAAAGCGGGTTACCCCAGCATCCACGGGCTCTGAGAACCATAGAACGTTCGAATTAGAACAGCCTTCTGTAAAATATCACTCACTCCAACTCCCTCACTTTTACTGGTAAAAAAACACACTTATGTTCCAGGAGATTTATCTTCTACCCCGAGATCACAGCACAGATTTACGGCTAACCCCCAGAAAAAGCCATTTCTCCCGGCGTTAGTCTGTGTCTGTGCTCCAGCGAAGGTCCTGCTGAAGTCACCGGCTGAGAGCTGTGCTCACGAAGCATATGGAGATGGCTGCGTGCGAGGTTCCGGATGCCTCTCACTGTTCAGTGCTTCCTTGTCAGAGCGCTGCCTTCTTAAAACGCGCGACGTGATGGAGTAACAAATGCGACAGAGCGGGTGGCTTCTTCCAGGCCGCCCTCGGAGATTCACGTCTGTAGCGCTCACACGTTAGACTCCAGGAGCCCAGAGTCTGCAGTTATGATTTTCTTTTTAATATATTTTCCTTCTCTTCTGTTTTTATTTTATTTTTTATTGCATTTAGCTGAGCAGTTGTCCTTTTCCCTAGCACGTGATCCTTGCAGACAGAGGTATCACAGCACTGCTGGTTTACAGGGTAACGTGGCCACAGATTTCTGAAATCAAAACTTCTGACTTTTGAATAAGGAATGGTGTCTTTCCCAGGGCTGTGGTAGGGATTGGCCCGCGGGACAGGAGAGAATAATTGGAACAAGCAGTTGACTATTCAGTGCTTCATGATAAAAATGATAATCACTGCCATTTATCGAGCACGGGTTCCATGGCAGCACGGCGAGAAAGCCTTCACGTGCAGCTCCGTCCTTAGGACAAACCTTGTAGTACGTGTTACTGCCTTTCTATTGATGAGGAAATTGAGGCTGAGTGAGGGTAAGACATTTACTAAAGCCAAACCGGTCTGGCTCAGTGGATAGAGCGTCGGTCTGTGGACTGAAAGGTCCCAGGTTTGATTCCCATCAAGGGCATGTACCTTGGTTGTGGACACATCCCCAGTAGGGGGCGTGCAAGAGGCAGCTGATTGATGTCTCTCTCTCATCGATGTTTCTCTATTCCTCTCCCTTCATCTCTGTAAAAATCAATAAAATATATTTAATAAAAAAAAGAAACCTTGGCTAGCCAGCTTTCTGCATCTAAAGTTGGGTTTCATTCATCTAGAAGTTTTCATGCCCAATTTTCGGGGGTCATATTTATATGTACACCTGCTTGCACACGTAGAAAACAAAAACCCTGCTATCTTTCTGCTGGGGCGCACACAGGACTGAGTTACTAGCCAGAACAAGATGAAACTGGGGCCGTTTCTCAGCGTTACTGTTGTGCTGCTAACGTGGGAAAGAAGCCCCAAGCCCCCTGCAGGCTGTGACGGGCATCCTGCTTCCCTCAGGAGCACATGAGGGCTCTCCTTCCTGGGAGACCGGAAGCCACACCCTTGTGATGCAGAAGCGCGTTCATTAAACTGCATCCGATCTGGACTAATGGGCAAAAGAAGACTAGAAGGCGGAAAACAGCTTAAACCTCAGGCTTTCCATAGAGGATCTCTGGTGGAGGCTGGTTCCTCGGTCCATGCTAAGCTTCCTCTAAAGTCCACTTAAAAAGGCATTTTGAAAATTCAACCAAGGAGGCAGTGTGATGACATCCCCCTAAAGTGCCTTCAGGAAAGACTAGCAGCGCTTCGGTCTGGCAAGATGTTTAGGAAACATTTCCAGCCTCGGCCCTCAGAAGTGGCTCCTGGGTCAGTAGCCTCTCCTCTCGCGGGAGCTCATTAGAAATGCAGGTCCTCAGCCCCACCTCAGACGCCGGAAATCAGCTTCTGGATGTTAACAAGGTCCCTCGTGATTCCCGCGCGGTAAGGCTCGAGCAGCCGTGGCCTGCCTGATGCTTTTACCTGCCCCACCTCCCCGCCAGCAGAGCGCGGACACGGGGGAAGGTGATGGTGACCTTACCGCACACAGGACTCTTTTCCCCGGACGTGGGGATAATGACAGCCACTGCCTTTCCGTGCGCCCCCACTATGCCCATCACAGTCCCAATACCCCCCCCCCACCTCATTAGGGAGGCATTACTAGCTCTTCTTCATAGCTGAGGAAAATGATGCTCAAGAGGGTAGGGGCATATACCTTGGTTGCGGGCGCATCCCCAGTGGGGGACATGCAAGAGGCAGCTGATCGATGTCTCTCTCTCATGGATGTCTCTAACTCTCTGTCCCTCTCCCTTCCTCTCTGTAAAAAAATCAATACAGCTGAGACGGGTTTGGCTCAGTGGATAGAGCGTCGGTTTGTGGACTGAAAGGTCCCAGGTTCGATTCCGGTCAAGGGCATGTGCCTTGGTTGCGGGCACATCCCCAGTGGGGGGCGTGCAGGAGGTGGCTGATAGATGTCTCTCTCTCATCGATGTTTCTAACTCTCTATCCCTCTCCCTTCCTCTCTGGAAAAAATCAATAAAATATATTAAAAAAAAAAAGAGGGTAACTCACCCCAGGTCACAGCACCACGAAATGCCAGACCCGCAGAGCTCCCGACCTCAGAGCCCCTGCGCTTTCCAAGTGGCCAACCGCACGCAGAGCGAGCGGGAGGTGCCGCAGTGGACTCGGGCTCCATTTCCCAATCGCCTGGGGAGCAGGGAAACCACGGACGCTCACTGCATTCGTGTGTTCGGGCCGCTGGAACCAGATACTGCCCACTGGGTGGCTTATAACCCAGAAAGTTACTGCTGACATTTCTGGAGGCTGGAATGTGAGAGACGGGTGCCAGCATGAAGGAGCTGCGGCTGAGTGACCCTCGTCCAGGTCACGGCTGAAGGGGCGAGAGACTCCTCTGGAGATGCTTTTATCAGAAGCCTGATCCTGCTCTTCACAACCTGCGAATGCCATCACCCCACCTACGAGTACCATCACCGCGGGGGTTAAGACTTCAATACACGCCTGTTGCAGGAATACAGCATTCAGACTCCCGCGCCCTCCCACCCTCAGAGGTTCTGATTTAATTGTTCTGGGGTGTGGGCCCGGCATTGGGGCGTTTTAAGCTCCCGGGAGGATTCGAATGTGGGTACCCTATCATTGAGACCGACTCATCTACAGGCGAGCTAAACGTCTCTCTGTTTGGCACTGTTGCCAGGACCTTCGTCTGGAGCAGCCCACCTGCCCTGGTTCACTTGGTGCCGGGGTAACTTTGAAACGGCGGGCACTGAGGATGCCAGGGTCATGGCATAAATACCTAACGCACTTGATGCTTTGTTACATGCAACAATTACATTGTGTTCAGGGCGAGAGAAATTGCTTATGGACAGTCAGATCTGGCTGAATGTCTAAAGGCAAATATTCATCTTTCGCAATCTTTATGATGAGTACATTCTCTTAGCTTACTACACACAAAGCCTGGCTCCCATCTACAATTACCACTTAAAATCTCGTGTGTCGTCTGCAAGTGGGTCTCAACATTAGGCAGAGCAATGTGGAATATAGGTACCCAGGTTCTAATCCTGCTCCACCAATTGGTGACAGGAGTTGGCTTTACTTAATTTTAATTTTTTTTTTTACTTAATCCTCACTGTACCCTACTTCTTGAGTAAGCAACTGAAGTTCAGAGAAAGTAGGAAATTTGCTGTGATTCAACTCAAAATAATGCCAGTTTCTTTTCTTTTCTTTTTGCCGTACTTTCTAATAAGAAGGAGGTCTTGCCTTAGAGAGTCAAACTCTGGGAATTCGGGTTAGTTCAACGAAGACTTTCGGAGACTCTGATGTGAGCTGTCTTAAAGGGTCGCGGCATGAGGAAGGTTGAGAACCGCTGCGTTAGAGTAAGAAGAGGCCACTGGTTCTTTTGGGGAACCGTGCTCGTCCTTCACCAGCGACCCCCGCCGCCGAATAGTTCAGGAGCTGTTGGGGTGGGGCATGGACTCCTCCAGAAACTGGGGGGCGTTGCTTAGAAGCTGCTCCTTGCAGGCACCAGTCCGCGCTGCCGCGTCATTTCATCTCTGACTGGGTGGAGAGTCACAATCGTTCTCTCTCCACTCCCCTCCAGGCCCAGAGCATCTTATTTTCTCTGTTGCTCTTGCATCAGAGGGACAGTGTCTTTCAGTAGCAGAGGGCACAGTGGTGACTTAGCTGCTTTCTCATTTCCATTCCCACAGACCCTCTAAGGATTGCCGCTGGGTATACGCGCAGTCTCCGGGACCACAGTGTGGTAATTTATGCAAATGACTCATAAAAGAAAACTCATCCTTTTGTCTCTTATCCATTTTGTTTTTTTTTTGTAATGAGCTATGCAGCATTTTTTAAATTCAATGGTTGGGTACGTTTAAAGCGTTGGTGAAGTACTTATGCATGTCTTTTTATGCTGAATAAATTTCACTAGCGATTTAAAAAAAAAATCACTATTAAGCCAATTAGCCTACCTTATTAATGGCTGGCGATAATCCCCTTTTCAAACAGGCCTCTGCGAACTGTGGGGAATGAAAGGCACATTATGCGTGGAAAGATGAATCCTCTTGCTGCAAGCTTACACAGTATTGATCTAGATACTGTTCTGTGTTAGCCAAGTTCGGGGCAGAAAGCTTTTTTTTCTCTCTCTCCCCCCACTGGAAGGTGGAAGCACCAGTGGTCATTACGGAGGGCAGCTGCCTGCCAGCAGGCTCTGTGTATTGCTTGTGGCACTTCCATTCCCTCACTTAGGACCGAGGTTCTGATCGTGCCCATCCCACCTGGAAGGGAGCAGGCGCCTACGTTCATCCATCCCGCAGTCCCAGTGCCCACTCTGGCACTGCAGTCATTG